>BOPP01000049.1:1946308-1992625 GCA_017312745.1 Gryllus bimaculatus
GTCCCCGCGCGCGCGCGTGCGCCCTCGTAACTGGCTCCGCCACGCCCCGCGCTCGCAGGCCGCCGTCGACGTTTATGTGATGCGCATTTGCCAATGGAACGAGAGTGAACGTAACAAACATGTCTTGAAAAATATGTTTAATATTCGGATGGAAAGTATGCCGAGAGAAGATTCTAAAATATTTTCGTTTTCAGATAGGCAAATCCATTATCTGTGAGTGAATCGAATGGATAAAGTGTACCGAATTTCTCGAAAATATGAATTATCTGTATAAGAACTTTCTGGATTTAAAGTTTTTTTGCAAGAGGAAAATTAGAGCGAATGGAAATTTGGTGGAAATTAAGAAACAAGAGCATCAAATAACTTGTCAACAGAAGACGAAATATCCGTGCGAAATTCATCTGCAGCCTTAGGCCATGCTTTATTAATTTCTCTGCTAAGTAATGATGTTCCATATTGCCTTTCGAGTTCCATGTTCCTTTTTGCCTTTCGAATATAATATGGCTCAGTCTATATACTTACAGTACATAACACTTTCAAATTTTCTTTGTGATTTCCTCCACGTTCACGTGATCTCTCTCCACTTTTTACCTCACCCCCATTTCCCACCCAATCCAGTTCCCGCCCGCGCCCACGATGTGACGGTCCTCTACGTCCTGTCTCACAGGATCGTCCCCCGGCTGCAACCCTGTTGCCGTTATTAACCTCTGCACCTCGACTGGGCCTCGCGCTATTGATGGATTACTACGGCCTGGTTTTTAACTACTCAGAATTAACTCATACGGAAGGAATGAAAAAAGTTATCGCAAAAACGTTCGGTTTTTGTTTCTCCCCAGGCACACCAAGCGGCGCTCATATTTCATAAAATCAGTTCATATTCGGTTTGGAGTTCGAAACTGCGTGATTTCTGCAAATCCATATCTTTCGTACTATATTACATATGAGCCCTGAAAAAAGCTCTAGTAACTATATTATTCTATGAGAACTAGGTAAAACTATAGTTCATCGACTAACATTAAAAAGCATGTAAAGAAATATAACAACAGTTTTGCATTTGTTACTTGCGAACTGTGTTCGGACATGGGTGTTAAATTAAATATTAGAGAATATTCGATAATGCGCCACCTGTTTGACATGGTGACACAAAGTATTCCAGGGATGTTCATTAATGAGTCGATACAGAATTTACATTAACATTGTTTAGACATGACTCGCTCGTGGGGTTACACGTCAATTGTCCATGTATTCATTTTCGTTGTCATTGACGAACAAATGCACAGAACAAATAATAACGCTACTATGTACACACTAAATAAAATTTAGCAGAAGCAGTAAAATTGTTTAATAAAAACCCATTATAAGAGATGGAACACCAGAAAAATCTACGATAATGTTGTCTTGTCTAGGTTTTTCCATTAGATAATATTTAGAAAGTACGCGAATATTAAACATTTCTATTACCATTCCGATAAAAAAATGGTAAGAAATCTGGTGGTAAGAAAAATGGTAAAAAACATCAAAACAACGATTTACTTATTTTTATATAATAAATTTCGAAGTAGTGTATTGCTAAAAATATGTATCACCATCATTTGCAATCATGATAAGTCAGATCACATCCTAGGTGGGTTGTTTTTTTCAAATTCATTTCTTTCACCGCCAAAAGTTCGACTTTCATTCAAACCTCTCACATTGGCAATATTTATATATATCTTTGTTTTCAAATATATCCTACATCCTCAATATTAAATTTATATTAAAATATACCAGTGAGGGAATTTAAGTTAATGGTGACAATTTTGAACAATAGCAAAGGAAGGTTTTTCAAAAACCATTCCTTATATTTCCTTTTACTTTATTTAAGGAAGAAGCCCCATACACTGAATCATTTGGCATCAGAGATACTTTCATTAACGATTTTGAATATTTAGAAGAACACTAGTGGTGCTACAAAAGCTATAGTTTTCCCCATTATTTTTTTAACTTTTATAATTTTCGAAAGTTCAGTGAAATTCGGACAGGACATTCAGGCAGACAGGCAGTCGAGAGCAGCCGACGGACCGACGGACCGACAGACCGACGGACCGACGGACCGACGGACCGACGGACCGACGGACCGACGGACCGACGGACCGACGAACCGACGGACCGACGGACCGACGGACCGACGGTCCGAAAGACCGACAGACCGCTTAGTGAAGAGAGATTTTGAAGAATTGTCAAAAGTATTCATAGGATACAGTTTCAATAATTTAAAATTTCGCAACTACTACACGGAATGCGAGAAAGTACGTGTTGCTGAAGACATATTAGTTTCTGCTTCCTTTTTCTAATTCCTGCTCTCAAGTTTATCCTACGTAGAAGCCAGCCTTCCTGGTTTTCTTCTGTTCAGATTCGTATTGCAAAGAACCGATGAAGCGTTCACGATATTCTATTACATGTATCGTTTATTTTTGTGCGTTAATCCATATAATGGTCGTTTATCATTTCCAGATGAAATAACTTACATTTGCTTCCACGGCGGAAGCGAAAATTTATCGTGGGTGCCCAGAAACGACAGGATTTATACATCCCTGGCTATCTTATTGGAGGCTCCTGACATTCCCAAATACACTGGACAATGGACGCTAGACTTTTTCCTTGAAAAACATTCTCGTATTCGACCAACCACTATCACATAAAATATTACCTTATTTTGTAAATAGATTACGTAATATATTTTTGAACTCCAAGAGACTTTGGAATAAAAAGTTCAGCGTTATATTTCCATAGTACAAAAACAATTTCCTCTAATAAAATGACTGTGCCAGAGGAAATTGTTTACATTACAATCTCAAATGTGTCAAGTAAGAGTATGGGAATGTTTCAATAAAGGAATTACCTAATTTCCAGACTGGATAATTCAACAAATGTGGGAAATTTTCAGGCACAAAAAGTGTGTAAAAAATAAATATCTTCTTCCAAAAAACACTGGAGTAAAATTTTACCTCAAGACCTGTATTAATCAAACAGATAATGTGAAAGATATTTAATAAAAAAAACTCAATGCATTATAAATTACGTATCGTTTTACAATTTTTCTCATCGCATTACGAGTGTTTCAAAAACTTGTGTCGTCTATACTTTGTTTTAAAAATATATTAAATTATAAAGTGTATATTAAGTTATAAATTTCTACTACGCAAGTTCTAAATAAACAGAAACTTTAAAATACGACTCTCTGGTCATTTCATCTTCAGGCGCAGTACGTATAAAAAGATCTATTAAGATTTGAAATTAAATAATAAAATATACAAAAAACATGTGGTCGCATCTCGCCTTGTCCGGTATCGATGTTCTACGGTCTGAGAGGGCCACTGCCCTCTCCAGGAAAGGCTATTGGAGAAGCTAATCCGATCGCTTCCAGGGGAACTGCGGTGCTAGGGTTGACAACAGAGGGAAGAGTACTTTCTTTCGGTGTATTTTCATTCAGCTTATTAAAGAAAATGAATCATTTGCAGGTTCCTATTGTACAACTTACCGTTCCATTCTTATACATTTATTTTTCAATGCAATATTGTTAATAATGTTGTACGTCTAAAACTAAATTTAAAATTACGATTATTATAGAAGATACTACTTAGTTTCTTTCTCAGTTTTTAATGAACAATTAATTATACCTTATTAATTGAATGCGAGAGGATAAACGGAAGCATTTTATCTAGGTTTTATCAATTATATACAATTTGTATTTATAATGTCAATATAAAAAATATTTTCCATACACTTTTAACTATAATTATGTAATTATATCTTAGAAAGGTTCGCACTTACATTAATTAAGAAGCTATAAGTGTTTTGTTAATCTTATGTTAGCGGGAAAATATAGAACAGTAAATTAGTAAACATTAGTTTAAGTCATCTATATTTATTCGAAGGCCTTGCTTAAGAGAATGATATATTAAATATCACTTATGAATTATTATTTCATTGCTGTAACTCAAATGATTCAGCTAATACTTGAATATTCAATTGTGTTTTTTCGATATTAGTTTGATTTAATTTAATTATGACTGGTGAACTGTTATCACTTTTGCTAGGTACAATACGTTCAATTGCTTCGATTCCTAGTTCGGAGAAGCCTTTTTAAGTTCAAGCTCGTCCTGCAAGTATCCAACTTTATCTTGCATTTCCTTTCCGCGCCACGGCAAGCCCGTGGACTCGACCAAAAGACGATCGCTGGCCCGGGCCGTCGCGAGAACAGCAGCGCAGCGGCGTGCGTCGTGCGTCGCCGCCGGCCGTCCAGGCCAGGCGCCATCACTCGCGCGCTCCGCAGGCAGAAGGAAGCCGGATTTGCTGAGTGCCACCCGCACCGCTGCGCCCGGCCCCGCCCCCGCCCCGCCCCCGCTGCCTTGGTCGCCAACGCTTCTTCCGTGTCCCCTGCCCCGCTGCCTCGCTGTCATCCCCAACCCCACAGCCTGGCTCCCGCCATCGCCGCCGTCCCCGACTCCGTCACAGCCGCGGCCTGCACCGCCGCCCCTCCCGCTCCTCCGTCC
The DNA here is from genome assembly GCA_017312745.1 of Gryllus bimaculatus. Lineage (NCBI taxonomy): Eukaryota > Metazoa > Arthropoda > Insecta > Orthoptera > Gryllidae > Gryllus > Gryllus bimaculatus. Next base: position 1,950,844 of record BOPP01000049.1, read on the forward strand.
CCGCCCACGTCGCCCTCGCCCACGTCGCCCTCGCGCGCGTCTCGGAAGCCGCTCGGCGGGAGTGGCGGTGGCGACGTCCCATCGACCCCGAAAGGCAAATGGCCCTGGGCGCCGCGCCGCGCGGCCCCGCCCGCCCCCAGGCGCTAACCCGCGAGCGAAACGTCGCCGCCCAACTTCGCAGGCAAAATTGCGTCGCCAGGGGGGGAGGACTGGGAGGAACGAAAGACTGGTTATTATGATTTGCCTCGTCAGCGCTCAGAGCATGCTAGGTAGCACATTTCGCTCCTATTAATAGTCCAGACACTACATCTCTGACCCAGGAAAAATCCGGACATTTTTCGCGGTGACTAACATAAAATTCGAATTCAATAGCCTCCAAAACTCGTGCAACAGTTGAGAAAAAAATCTTCCAGATTTGTTTACCAAATTGGGCCTTTTGGGAGAATGGAACGATCTGATGCCTATTGCTACGAAATAAATGGGTAATATAAGGAGTTAGTATTTCAGTGGAAATTATAACTTGTTTCTTTTCAATGGACGGAATGCGTTCGAGAGAGAGAAATTACACAATGAGTCAACGTGGTGTAATGCTATCATGGTAAACTGTTAAGATCGTAGATCGCCTTTATTATGATATAAACTTGATAGAATAATAATCTCAAATCACAGCTACTTCTTGGAAAGTGGCCCCTGTACCTCATTCTTTAAAGGAAATATTACATGGAACACCGTGCTTATATATTTACTACCAAGAATAATCAGCAAAAACGTACCATTGTTCTTGATAAAATAAAATGCGAGCGTCTCTTTAACTTTGGAAAACCTTTTCTTCAGTTTTGAAAAATATGATATGTGAATATTTTGATAACAATGTATGCGCAACAAAAAACTCAAACGTACTCTAATTGTTTACAAATATGCATTTTTTTCGCGAAACAATAATTCATTATTCCAATTCCGTGTACCTAAAACCAAAATACAGACAGCAATGCTTAAGCAAATACAGAAACGACAATTACTTCCAGTTATATCCGGTATTGACCTATTTGTAACACAAGTTGTAAGAATAGAATCATTTCATGAAATGCTTCTGAGAAGAAAGAGAACATTGAGGCTTCCTGGAAAGGTTCATTATGTCATTGAAGTTCGGAGAAATTTTAATTGCAGCTTATTGGTTTCGTTCAGTTGTTGCGACATTGCCTGAACGTATATTTGTAAGCTCTTCATGGAGCTTTCAAACGCCAGACGCTGCTGTTAAAGAAACTAAAAAGACGCCAGACGCTGATATCCTTCGACTCGCAGCCTACGAGAAGACGCAGGCAGACAACCTCACACGCTGCAATGTTATCTGAAAAAGTGTGTTCAATGTTGATTCAGTGATGGATACTTTCTATTTACTCTGTAGAATTTACTTTTTCCCTCTGTCTCCTTCTCATTCAAAACATATTTGACAGTTCACATTCATTTAATAGAGTGTTAATGGAGACCAATATGGAGTTCACATATGTGAAAAGCTGAATGATGTAACTACTTTGGACCTTACTACACTTCATTACTACCTAGACACGCCGTTTTCAGAAAGTTTACTAAAATTATTCATATTTGTGACAGGCAAGTGTAAACGACTATGCCGCAGCAATCACCCTTAACATGACAGAATGTTGAAGTTTAATGGAATAGTAGTTTAATTTAATTGAACTCACAATTCTGCTTTTTTAAATCTGTAATCATTAAAAAACTTCATGTTATCTTCGTCTTGATAAACGAAGCAATATTCCTTTTCCATGCAGTTCAAATAGGGACAGATTATTAATTCTAATTATGGTACTTATTATAAGGTTCCGGTACAAATTATAACTACTCTAAACATTTCGAACATGAATATGTGAAGTATGTTATTTGTACAAATTTCTTCAATTAATTTGTGTGTAGTGTGCAATATGTAGTGAAGTTGTGGCGCCTGTTTTTTCCCTCCCCTTACTTCATAAAATAGTGCGAAATTCGGGACATTCTGGCGCTACTCTACAACTAACAACTGTAATTAGCTTCTTTTCTGAACATTTTATAACATTTAAAAAATTGTAACAAAAAAAACAATTATATTCCACGATTCGAAAACGGATTTTATTATTTCAATCATAACTTATCACTTATTATCAAACTTCGGTGTTAATACAAAAGATAGACTGCCGCACGAAGGTTCTTATAATTTGTTTTGTTCGATCAAACTGTAATAAGCATTCATAAATAATAATTATTTCTTATTAAAATGGATTCAATCCTTTAATATGTTTTAATGTTGTGTTATAGGAAAGTCACGCGTACACAATCGCTTACAATGTTATGCAAGAAGAATGAAATCAAAATTATCTTATTAGTTAGTTGAAAACACCGTCAAAAAAACAGAACAAAATAATTAGTTTCAGGTGCTGTTCTTGTTTGAAATATTTCTGAAAACAGTAGAAAAAATAGACGAGCACAGTTTGATTTCTTTACTTAGCTCCATTAAATTGTCAAGTATTGAATACACTTGCAGCTTCATTCAAGCAATTTCTCTTTAAAATGTTTTCTTCCGAAGTTATTAATTTCGAAGGCACATTGCAATAATTTAATACCTAGCTCATTCAGAATACGGGTGACGATTTCTTGCCAGCGAACGCACGGGACCAAAACCGCAGAAGCGCAGACTCCTGTTTATTTCCATCGCGTTCGAAAGGACCCTTGAAACATCTTTCTCGCTGTCGACTTCCATTTTACTTTTTTTCGCTCTTTCCTCCGAAAGGTCAGCCCAAATAGGTATATACGTTTAGCCCGAATTTATCCAATCGTGTCCCGGGAGTAGAGGGAAATACAGTTACAAGGGAGAGAAGAGGAAGGGGGAGGCCGGATGCGGTCGAGGTGCGCTTGCCCGCGGGGGTGGAAGGAGAAGGAAATAAACTGCGGGAAAGAGAGCGGGCGAGAGTGAGCGGTTAGGTGAAAGAGAAGAAAGGAAGGTTCCCGACTGAGTGCGATGGCCGAGGAACGTATAAGGACAGACCGCAATCTGCGACATCTGTCACAGGGAGCGTTTAACGGAATTGAATGCATAAACAAAGTAACAAAATCAGATATTGCAAAACCTTGTATGGTCTATCTTCAACAAAATCTGTTCGGAGTTTCAATGTTTATATTTGTGTCTTTATTATCTCTTTAATAACTAAATAAATAGTTTTAGAAAGAACAGTCTTTATGCATTACGTTTTTAAAACCCATCACAGTGGAAGTTGAATCTTTACTTATTATCTCATCAATAGAATATGGAGCGGAAAAGGAAAGGGACCCAGACACACAAAAACCTGAACAATACGTGAGACAATAATGAGTACATTTGCCCTTGTTCATCCGTGAGCTCTCTCAGGGATGTCTTTTTCAAGCTCGTTGAAATAAATTTGTTTGGTGGAACGAAGAAAGTACATGTTAGTATTTAAGAGAGTCGTGGAGCCGAAGCTGCGACGACGAACGGTAGTCATCGCGAGAGCAATTCAGGAGAGTGCGCAAGAAATTGCCGAGTCGGTGATTCTGACATTGTCAGAAATGAGATAGGCGCGAGATCAAAGAGAAGGAGAGAGGTAAGAGATGAAATGAAGACATTGTCGTAAGTAATTTGTGAAAAATTCAGCTGATATGAGGTGACGAATGGGATATGATAGAAAAGACAGTATTCAGCCCACAAAACGCCTTTTTTCAATACTTATGAAAGTAAGATGTCTTCTTTGCTCTTATTTCTCTTCCGTTAGACTATAATATTGAGACGCGTAATGTTCTATATACTTTCGTACATTTGCCAGTGTCGCGAGCAGATTAAGTGGGAATGTCCAAAGTTTATTCTTTAGAAACCGTCAAGTTGCAAATTAAGGAACATTTTTTAACACTTAAGAAAAACATGTATTTTGAATTTTAGTATTGCAGTATGCAATATTAACTGCAAGTTTTTATCTGCACTACTGTGGAATGAATGTGATGAAGCATTGAGATACAGAAACCCGAATAAACGCAACAAAAAGCTACAATTCTGACTGAATTTCTCCCAGGACTGCGAGTGCAAAGGCGTCAGAACGCGTTTAATGAATGGGAACCACGAGACGCAAGGAGAGTCAGGTGACGCAGACCTGTGCAGCAGTTGGGAAACGGGGGGAGGGGGGCGGGGGGGCGGTGGCCGCGGCGCGCAAGGTGGCCGGACAGCGCGACGTGTCACCCGCGGCGCGGATGAGGTCGCCGGAAGACGGGAGGGCGGGGGCGGGCGAAGCATCGGATCGGCCGGGGCTACAGGAGATCGATGGGCGACATTCCAGGTTCGGCGCCTGGCCGACCGACCGGCAACCGCAGACAAACAACTGGGGCGGGCGCGCGCTCGGCTCAGCACCGCGGTTTGGCGTGGTCACACCGCCCCGCCCCCAGCCTTCCGCCGCCATCGTCGCCACAGCCGCCAATGGCTCTGCCACTGTATGCGCATCCGTCGCTGTGGGAGGAAGGGGATGTGAGAGTGGTACTAATAGCAGGGGTGGAGGCGGTGAGGCACTTAAAGTATTGGAGACTACTGAGCTGCGTGTGGTGGAGTGGGAGAGCGTAGGATGGCGAAAGCCTAAAGGACGGCACTGTGAGAGTATAGAAGGAAAGGCAGCGATGAAATTGATGGTAACGGTAGAAGTGGAGATTACAGTAGTGTCGGTGACAGATGGGCGGATGGGAAATGGTGTAGTTGGAGTGGGGATTAAGGCAGGGGACTGGGTTTAAGATGTGAGGGCGACGGTGACAATTTCTCTGGGGCTGAAAATGAGGGTGGCGGTGTCAGTGGCTGACTCGGGAAAGAAAACGTCGGAGGCGGTGACAATGGAGGAAGCAATGAGGGTGGATGCGCGGAAGTCACAGTGGCAGTATGATAGCTATGGTGATGGTTCTAGATTAGCGTAAAACTAGATATGGAGGTGTCAGTGGGGACATGGCATGGTAGAGTGCGAGGGGAGAGGGTGGCTGCGGCGACCGGCGGCGGAGTGAGCTGGAGAGGCCGCTGCGCGGGCGACGGCGGCAGGGTGAGCGAGGGTGGCGCTGTCCGCGCGCCGATTTATGTGCGGTGGCGGCGGCGCTTGATGGCCGGGATTTCGCTCCTTGAGGGCGGTGGCGGCCACGACCCCCCGCGCCTCCCCATGCGACGAGCGTTTGGACCCGGCGCCGCGCCCGCCGCGCTACACTGCGCTGGGTTATACATGAAGCCGACCTACTTTTGTTTCGCGTTTGCAGACTTCTATTTCAAATACACGATTAAAATAAAAGAAATACACATTATTCGATGTAATAGATATTGAAATATAACAAAACGTGTGAAAATACACATGCAAATACACTGTAAGGACATAATTTCCAATACCACAGTTTGCAGAAGCACAAACATATTATATAACACAAATAACTGTAAAGAAAGATGCACGCTGTAAAATTCACATTGTTTTCTTAGAAATAAAAAATCACGAACTAAATTACTTACTATTCATTACCTTAAATCTGTATTTTTTATTAATCATTTGTCAGCTCCGAATAAAAATACTATCACTGAAGTACAAAGAGCATCCCTTCATACTCATACAATAATACAAAATAACGATTCCATATCATATATGTGAAGTATACTTTAGAACATTATCTCATGAAAGGCTTAAATTCGTAAATATTTATCAAATGAAATAGAAGAAAAATAACATAGTAATCAATTGCGATCTGAAATATTTGTGCTGATAATGTGAACAGTGCCGTGAATTGACAAACAGTAACTCTGAATACGACATCATGCTGGGCTCGTCCTGATACACATTTAGTATAGTACATTTAGCAATCTAGTATAAAATGTTGATTATTCCAGCATTCCCCTAAGCAGAACAAAACAGCAGAATATACTTCTATTTCTACCACTTATTATATTTTGTTATTATTCCGTCTTTTTCATTGACTAAACCGTTAAATATATATGTCTTTCCTATCACATACGTATTACATTTGAAATATTTGTTATTTATAAATTATTAACAAAACTATTACATGGCCACTAATGAGTATCATGTACTGATCACGAAGTACATTTCAGAAGTGCTAAAAACTTACAAAGTCTTATTGATCTTCTCCTTGAGACGCACTGTATTTACAAAAATGTCGATTTATTTTTTATTGTTTTTAAAACGTTTTGAAGAGGAAAAGACCTACATAGTTGGGAAATATATTATCTTCATATAAGAAGCAAAATGCTTAAAGAATTCTTACAGTTCACTACAACAGCAAAAATGAATTGAACAAACTACTCAAAATTTTTTTCCGAAAAGTATCACGCACACTACTAAAAAAACAACAACGAAAATACACACGTATAACACTGCAATAAATTAAATATAAAAACAGAATTTTCGAAAACTGAAATAACATAATATATACAGTACAATATGTTAAATCGTAGGCTACTTCACATAACACTACGTTGAGTGTGTGCGGCATGTGAGTAACTATTACGAGTTAACCGTCACTTAAATCGAATACTCAATTCACTCAAGCAACAAATAATATTTTATGTCTAATAATATTCCCGTCTAATGCTAGAAGCGTTCGTATCTTTTATCCAGCTCTAAAGTTTATACTAAAATGTCCTAGTTTAAAGTAAAGGTTACAATACGATGTTTCAGAGAGCTCGCGCTGTACTCAACACCGCCTCTAATGATCTTCCCATTCATATTGTAATTTGTACGTAAGTTTCTACTACTCTACAGTGGGAAGACTGCGCGATAAACAATACTCTCTGGACAAAAATATCTTATCCAAAAATTGGTTTCAATGTGCTACACATTCAGAATTCTTTCAATCTGAGAGTCTTCATCCATGGAATTGTGTTTTAGTTAGGAATGTAGATCATAATCTGAGAAAAAGCAGAATATTGTAATTAAATAAAACTGTAATAACAAGTATTTTATACTACAAAAATATATACGAATAATAAGCAAATTATATTTAAGTGATTCTCTCTTACCACTTTTTTTAATGGATCTAGACATTACCCTTTCATTCCCTATTAGCTTTCAAATCAGTGGATGTTGTGCAGTACGTTTAAGAGGACTCTACTTTAGTATTACAATAACCTTATTTATAATTTATTCCTAAATTCAGATGTTATAAATAGTTTATTTACCTAAGTTATGAACAGTTTTATCTTTTGAAAATTTGCTATTTAATAAAAAATGTTAAAATAAAATTCACAGAAGTTCACAATGTTTGATATTTTACTTTTATGCGTTGCACGCTTTATGCTTCCGAAATGTACATTCCCATAGCTTTTTTCTTCTCGAAACATTTTTTCTACCAAGCGTTCATAACAGGAATGCGGTTCTAACAATAACTAACGCTACACTCAAATTACCATACAAAACAAACTCCTAAAAAACACTCATAAACGTTCCACCATGACGAAAATATCGGGCCCAAAAGTCGATAATTTCACAAAAGCAAGAACCAGGCCTTCCGGCTCCGCGTCTCTGGTAATTGCGCTCGCTCTGTCGGGCACGAGAGCGAAGGAAGCGGCCGTAGGGAAACACTCGAGGCACAGCGAGCGGCTCCGAGCGTGGAGCGTGGAGCGTGGCACGGCGCCTCTGTCGAGACGAAATAAAAAATCCGCGCGGCTGACGCGCTGAGCGGCGCGGGCGTGCTCGCGCATTGAATTGCGAGCGCGAGAAATTGCGCGCCGCGCTGCCAGCCCGCCCCGGCCCGACCACGCCCGGCCCGACCCGGCCCGCCCCAGCCCGGCCCAGGCGGCGCGGCGCGGGCGCCGCACAGTGGGCCGAAAAGCTCCCTCCGAAGGCCTAAGTTGCACATTCCGACTCAGTTGTACTCGGAATGTACATTTCGAAAGCATAAAACGTGCAACGCATTAAAGTAAAATATGAAACATTGTGAACTTCTTTGAATTTTATTTTAACATTTTTTCATCGAATAGCATATTTTAAAAAGATAAAACTGTTCATAATTTTTGTAAATAAACAATTTATAACGTCTCACTTTAGGAATAAATTATAAATATGTTAAATTAGTGGATCCGGTAATGCTTTGCTATTATAATATATTTCGCTTCACACGCTGCTGGTCACGCGATGGTTAATATCGATTTCCGCAACGCTCTGCAAAATATTTCTCGCGAGTATGGATTTTTTCTATCTTCTGGTTTGGACATGGTTGCCAAGTATTATTAAAACGTTCTCCCTCAAGTTTGGGCATGCATTCGCTATGACAGTATTTTGGATAAGTTTGATTTATTTGCATGGGATGACGTTCAAGTAATAGTTCCTGCCGATGTTGCACAATCGCAGGGGCAGAATATGCAGCGAAGATGCGCTTAATAGTTGATAGTGAGGCAGCTTTCCTAGAGAGTCTGTTCAGGGGCGCTTGAGTCAGCATAACGCATACTAAATCATCAATGCGCGTCTGTGTGCGACAGACTTACACATATTTCCATTGTACTATGCCTATATTCTACGCGCAAATGCAAGTAATAAGTTACGCTAGCGCATAATATACGAACAACTGTACATTGATTTTTATATATTAGCTGAATCAGTTAGTTTGTAAAAATGTATCACAATTGTGTTCTTAATACTGCAATTCATAATTTCTTCCCAGTTTTGGTATCAGAGGCACAGTCAGCCATAGAAAATGGTTTTAGTAGCTTCCGAATTGTGTGGCGGCCTGTATCTCACCTCCATCAAGCAGTGCACCACTTTTGCGACGAATGATGAAGGCACAAGAGATCATGTTGATGCAGATATGTTACTAGGTAGCAAATAGAATTCCATAATTTACGCATACATGGTTTTAGTTCTTTGGATTCCGAAAAAAGCTTTTCTCTCCGACGACGACGATTCTCGACGAGGAGCATTCGAGAATTATATAAGGGGCAATGGATGAGCTGAAGGAAGTGTTTGATTCATTGGTCGTCTCTGTAAGACAGTGGTTAGAGCAACTGCACGTAAACCAGGAGTCCCGAATTCGATTTCCGGTCAATGTGGCCATTGATTTGAACAATAAAAAATTCAATTCATACGGCAAAACGCTCTGGTGAACTTTTACACCTGGTTTGACGTATCTAAATCGTTTCACCACGGATTCATGTTGCGCTTTCGACGTGTGGAGTTTGGTTCCAGTACCAACCCATCATTGCGGAATTTCTCGTGCTCAAAGCGAATTACTCCGGGTTCTCCTATTTCCCTTGTCTCTCACTCCAGCAATGCTCCATCGTTTTCGACCGTGCAATCCTGATTCATAGGTTCTGGGATAGCCTTGAACAGACTCCATCCTCCAGGCAATCATACAGGGCTCATCATCACGCATCTGTTGAAATTGGAAGAATGGTGATAATACCACGCACCTGCTAATGCTCTTAGCTTGATTTAACTAATCAATACACTCGAAGAAATAAATACTGTTTCTGAAGCTTCTATAGTGAAATATAACGATAAAATATAGTGTGTGACGCAATTAAATAAAATAATGAAGAAAGAGGGATATTTTCTTATACAAACTACACAAAGATATTCCATAAGTGACTGCTTTCAAGTGCCATTGAAAACTACGGTTCATTAAGTCCCTTCGAGAAGGAATGCGACACAGGCGTAAGACGCCAATCGCATGTCAGTTGACATTTTCATAACCCGATGAACTCATGTCTTGAGAGTTTCTTGCAGTGGGAGATCACTGAGAGAGGGGCAGTCCCCCCATGCTCTGAGATACAATCGCCATTCTTAAGATCTATTCTACCCTAAACATTCGTAGGGTAATTGAAAATTTCCGTGAGGTAAAACAGTTGGTATCTCCGATGGCGGTACGTTTGCAAAAATAAAATTGAAAATCTCCCTTGGTTTGAAACCATCAAATAAATATTATACAGGATATACGAAGCAGAGGCTTTTGAAGCACTTGCTCCTGACAGAATGCATTATCCACATTAACAAGCTGAAAAGTTGTTACCACCCAACAATATTTGTGCAAGGTACAACGTTTGGCAATTTAGATGCCAACTGCATGATAATGCGGATGGAGTTATGAAAGAGTAGGTATCACATAACGCTAAATGTGAGCGTGCCACTTTCATTCTTTCTCCAGGATGATCGCTTTCGTGCTATTTCATTAGCCGAGCTAACGGCGTCTCAACCACCTGCTTCTATACTATATATTATCGAATGTTTGCCCCCACAAGGCTTTCTGCTCTCTACTGTTATTTGCTAGCAGAAATACCCTTCAAATTTTTCAAGAATAGGATATCACATCCTACTGATCATACCGTGACACAACTCGCTTTCACAGGTTCGATTATAATCTTTGAATTACCGAGTGGAGAAATTTTGACCGTCCGTTTTGACAATTTGCGGCTACTGTGCGCCTTGGCGCAGAGCGCGTGGCGGCGCGGCGCTCAGCGGGCCTTGCGTTCTGAGGGCGAAATGGAAATGCTGAAGAGGGCGGATCGGTTGCTCTCATCCCGGGCCGCTCCGCTCTCGCCCACTTCGCTCCTTCCACTCTCGCACGGCGTGCACCCGGCGGGTGCCCGTCTGCGCTCGCTTAGACTCAACCCCACTCTTGGTCAGTTTCTCCACGCTTCACGCTCTCCTCCTCTCTGCTTTCCTTAGCGTCTTTCTCGCTGCTACGAGCGACGTTCCCCCTTGTAAAAAACCTTTTTACTCTCGGCGCAATATCTAATTTTGGCTCTTCACATCCTGATGCACGCTCCAAAAACGCGCCCCGTGGAATATTCGCACTTTCATTTTCGGTCCTTTTCTCTCGAAAAGGCCAAGACCTCTCTAAGATCATTCTTCAAGATCTCACTCGAAGGTCTGTTTCGTGTCTTAGTTTGCTTCTTATTATTTTTGCACGTTGCGACATCGCGTTTTACTAATTTTGATGTGTCTTAAAATTTTCTCCTTACATAATCAGGAATTTCAGATTTTATGTATCAAGCACATCCTTTACTTCATTTACAGTTCCTCAACACGATTGGCCGTTCTATGTTTTTCCATACATTCCAGATTCACTGTTCTATTTGATCTTTCTCCCTTCACTCTTTTGCCATGTGTGACGTGCATGTTCGGCTATTTCTTCGTGTTCTGTTTGTCCTCCACATTACCGTATATCTCTTGTGATCCCAGATATCCTCTGCCTCCTCTTGCTGAACCACAGCCTTGAGCCTCGTCTGTCGCTTCTGCTTTGTATCTAAAAAATAAAGCCCACTCGCGGAGACGTTTATGTACAATTTGCGTCCAAACTCGCGCGAGACCCTTGGAAATGTGAGGCCATTAGCATATTTGTAAGGGGAAATTTGCTGTGGATAACCCGACGCTGTTTCATACCAGTTCCGGATCATTAAATTTGACAATTTTGGGAGTTGCTGCAAAAATTACGAGCAGCTTTATTCTCCTCCTTGAAAACGTGGCCTATCAAGATGAATAGGCCGTATTTGGCTTCCGTAAACAACTAGCCTGTATCTTGTCGAGTGAACTTGGCCCATTACTTTCAAAGATGCTTTGTACTCAAACGATTATCGCTTCCTGTAACAGGGAGGAGCACTATATTTTCAAACGAGAATAGAATCCATATAAAACACCATGGTAAACCTTCAACGGTCATGTTTCACACCCGTGATTTATATGTAAGAAAACTATAAGAAGAAAGGTTGTTTTTTAAGGGAAAGGGGCAAGTAAAAAAACAGTTTAAGGAATTGGCAGCGTCCCAGCTTCCCTCTGAGGGCAACCCAAAATGAAAGAAGTATCTCACCATTTTAAGACCACATTTTGTTGTGTGCAAACCCGAGCGCCCGGGCGTGTGTGTACGCAGGCGCGGAGAGTGAGGATACGTGTTTTTAGCGAGAATTAAACCGAAAATGCGGTATTTCATTCTCGCACAGTTTTCCTTTGCTTCCATCTCCGCCTGTGTCTCCGTCCATCTTCCTCTCTCTCTCTTTCTCTCTCCAGCCGGGCACGGTGCCAGAATCATTTGCACATTTATTACAGAAACAATTAGTTTTGAGTCATCAATCAAGCGGTTATAATGCTTCTGGAGCGCGCTAGTTCCCATCAGACGCCGCCGGGAGCGCTAGACTCTCAAGCGAACATATGCCGAGCGAGGGCGACACGGGGGCTCGGGGCGGTGGCGGCGGCGGCGGCGCTAGAATCTGCGGGTTTCTTGCGCGCGTCCGCTTGCGCGCCATCCATTACACAGGTGACCGCGGCGCCGGCGCCCCGCAGGGCTGCCAGCGCGGCCCCAAAGAAGAGATTCCGCTTTTTATTGAGATTGCGCCCGATGACGCACTGCGACCCACCTCTGCCTCGCTGCCTAATTTAAATTCGGTGACCGCAAGCCCTCGCACCTGCGTCGCTCCGCGCAAACCAAACTGCCCAACGCGGAAACGGTGATAATGAAAATATAGCCACTTCATCGGAATACGGTACCCAAATCAATGGAATTCAATACACAATTATTGGCTTTGTTAGCGAGGGATACGGTGCCTAGTTTTCGCTTTTATTAGCTTAATATTCGTAATGGTGAAACGTGAACGGGCTCTTAAAGAATACCCTGCTCTCTCGCCATTTACCTCTTTAACAACGTATACCCACGCCGTATTCCGATTTAATTAACGGCCTAATGCAATTGTCGCGCCTAGTTCCGGCCGAGCGCCGGGCGGAATTGTGTGGAAAAAGTAAACAACGGGGGGCGGGGTTCTTTCGCAAAAAGAAAGTGTCCGTGGGTGGAGAGCAGGAGGGTGATTGCTGGTAAGGTACAGTGAAGAGAGAGAGAGAGAGAGAGAGAGAGAGAGAGAGAGAGAGAGAGAACTGTAAGCACGTGAAGGTAAAAAGGGGTATAGATAATGACGGGAAAATGTGGATGTGGATGTCCGGGACAGGAAAAGATATTAAATTCTGGAGCTACGACTAACAACAAGCAGACTCATGTTGAAACACGAACTACAACAGAGTGGTATCATGCAATCTCATGGAGCAGGGTGATTTGTTTGAAAGCTATCGCTACAGCCAATTCTGTGTTGTTCACAGGCTGATCGAGAGATGTATTGGTCCTCGGCGGGGGTGGTTAAATCGTAGGGGATGACTGAACGTTTAGGGCAATGGAGTGCCATAGACGGTAGGTCTTTAGCTCAGTGGACGGGGACGGAGCGGAATGGAGATGGGGCAACGGCCGTTCTTGCGCGGGCAGCCAGGACGCAGGAGGCAGGAGTTCGGTCGGTAAGTGTGAACGTGGCCTTAGGGGACGGCGGGGCGGTCGGTACAATGCAATGTCATGAACTGCAATATGTAGCTAAGTCAGCGAGGTGGATACGGCCTGGAGATGCCAGCGAAGATATATGGCTAGCGGATGCAGCAAGGGCAGCATGGCCTTTTTCCAGAACGAGAGGCAACGGGTAACAGAGCGTGGGACGCAGGGACGTGCGATGTAGGACATGGGACTTGGGTCGTGGGGGCGAGGGAGCGCGGGTATGAGTGGATGATGGGGTGAGGGGGTGAGAGGCGAGGTGAGCGGGCGAGGGTGAGGGGATGAAAGAGAAAGAGGGTGAGGGGCGATGGAGCGCGGAGACCAGGGGCGAGGTGAAGTGGAGGGGAGGGGAACAGCGGCGAGTGGCGGGTCCACCGGTGTCAGGGGCGGGCACTCCAACGAACGCGTCGCGCAGTTGCTAATGCAGTGGCCTGGAATCAACATTCGTTGTCCACCTGGTGACCGCGCGGCCGGGCGGCCGGCGGCATTCGCAGCGGCTCGAGCCCCACTTCCTGCGCATTCATCTCCAGGCGCGCGCCACGCGGCGCGGGTCGGCTCGGCGCGAGGCGGGGAGGGAGGCCGCGCGCGTCTAGGCAGGCGGAAGGGCCGGAGGAAGCGAAATGCTCGCTGCATCGAGGAGGAGTAAAAGTACATTTCACGGCTACTACGAAACAGAATATTTTACGAATTTCTACAATTCTCGGAAGTAAGGGTGGCTGGCTCCAGACTGTCATGAAGCAGAGGTTCAGCAGAATACTCGTAATTGAGAAGTGTGTTAATAAAACTGTTGTACGGAAATGTTGCATTAAAACGGTGATGAATTGAGCCAGAGGCGCAGCAGCGAAGGCGAGAAAATTACATGACTGGAGAAGTGTTGTGAAAGCAAAAATATGTGTTGCCGTCGAAATACAGACAAACAGTAACTTTCATGCTTTTTCGAACAAATAATACAAAGCTTGATGCGGAACCAAAGGTTGCTGGCTAGTGCCTGACGTGAAGTATCGATGGCAATGAATAGCAAATTGCAATGACATATCCCGCTTCTCTGAAGTCATATGTGAATGCGCTTTATTAACTTATGTTCCCAGAAATTCCCTTCAATCTGAAAGCTACATAGGAAAGTCAACAATATGAATTATACCGACATTGTTTGGTTTTGTACAAACATTTTGAGCCAATATCCCAGTGTATTATTTTCTTGAAAAATTGAAATATCTGTTATCTCTTCCGCATTTCATTAACAGTCGTGATGGAATTCAGAAGAATGTCAATCAAGATTCCAGAAATTATTCATGTTAAACACTATGCCGAGAGACATTCTATTTTTTGTAGCATAAATAAAAACAAAAATACAAAGTATGTGAGTGTAGGTAAATATAAGGATTAAGAATGTAAGAAAAAGACGTCGAGTAATAAGTGAATCTCTAATACGCATGTGAAAACGAAAGAAAGGAGAACGGAAATGAAGAACAATTTGAGTATTTTCTAATTTGTGTGAGCACAGAAGCGAGCTGTTTATGACACGCACGAATAGGTACAAGAGATAAAAATCCGAGAACTAGATAAAATGGACTACCTCGTTCTGCGCATCCGTGAACACGTGAAGCCCTAAAAGACGACATAACGGATGACATAGAAGGAACAATGCACAGCGCAGCGAGCCAGGCGTAGTTCAAGCACAGAAGAGAATTATCAGCCATGTAGGTAGCGAGGGCAGGGGGTGGGAGGCGGCAACGCCGCGTGTGCTTGCAGCGCCCGAGCGCGGGCGAAGGCAAAAGGCGTTATGGTCGCGCGTGGGTCGCGCCCAGCTGGGCGAGTGACAGAGACGGAGGTGGCGACGTCGCGGAGGCGCGCGAGGCAATTCCGCCGGTGGGGGGGCGGGCGACGGAGCGACGGCAAAGGCGCAGCCAACAGCCACAGAAGCGAGGGAGGCGGGTTGGAAGGGGCGGCAGAAACCGCTTGGTGGATGCGGCGGCGGGGCGAGGGAAACGGTGACGCCGAGGGAAGAGGGAGGGAAATTGATGGCGGGCAGGACAGTGGTGGAGGCAGAGACGCCGGGGCGGAGGGGCACGGGGAGCGGGGCGGCGACTGCAAAGCCAGGAATGGCGGCGTGGCGGCATAGCGCCGGGAGCAGGAACGCGTTCCGCAGAGCGGGGCGACGTGTGAACCGCGCAAGTGATGAAGTGTTATCATTTAGTGGCGCCACAAGAGCCCACCTGCGAAATCCCGCAGGCGCCGGGGCGGGCGCCGCGCCCCTCCTCCAACGACAGCGGCCGCCGCGCGAAAGCCGGGCGCTGCGTGTCATAGCTAACAAATGACGCCGGTCGCCAACTTTACAACAAAACTTAATGCGCAAATGAGGCATTCTAATCAATGAACGTACTTCTCGAATTTTTCATCTTTTTCTCTACATTTTTTTCTTCATTTGCACTACTAACTCAACTTCATTACATACTGTTAATATACGTGAAAGGATAAATATTCATATACACATCTAAGAACATAATTTTAGAATTTACTTACTTACTTGTTACCATGCGTGGAGTCAGTTATAATAGAAAATAGTTTCGTATATTTACGCCCGGTTAAGGTACAAAGACTGTAAACATCGAAATTTCTCCTAACATACGGCAATGTGTCTCGAGAAGACTTCTACGCTTGTTTGTTTCACAAACCGTGCATAGCTACGAACGAGGAAAATCAGAAATGAAATAGAGGCAACGTAACCACCCACCAACAAATTCATTAATTTTATCATTTGACAAATAATAAATTTTAGTAAATTGGAAATTTATAGCACAATTATTTACCTTTATGTTTTCCACTTCACTAAAGACTTACGACTTCTGTCGACATATTGCTTTGTGAAATTCAGTTTATATCTAAGACCAGATGAGTAGCTATAGCACACTGGGGTTGTTCAGTTTACTCAAAGGGTCCATTTAATATTCAGAATTTGCATTTCAAACGGCAAAGCAATTTAAGTTTAGGTCGTAAGTAAACACATACGGTAATTGACAGTAACTATATCGTATCAATACCTCGTTTGCCTCCTTTCTCGGTCCAGTTTTGATGTTGAACCTGCGCATGACGGTCATTTCATTAACATATATGCACAGATTTGTTTGCGGAGATTCATTCTCGAAATTTCCGATCAGCAATGTCAGTGGGGGAGGTCACACATTCGTATTTTGCAAATGTTGGTTTACAAGTTCAGTTATATCGAATGACGTTAAAGTTATACACACGTGCTTTACGAGATGAATTGAAACTGTTTTCACCAAAGAAACTATCAATGGAAACTTTTTGGAAATTAATTTTGAAAATTAATAAGATTCCTTGGCATTTAAAAAACCTATTTCTCAAAATATTCAGAATAGTCATCAGATTTGTCTCTTCAATGAACCGTTGTAAGCTTGTTTCTGAATTCCCCCAATTTCAAAGACCAAATAAAAAAAGTCAATAATAACTTAACGTAGGTGTGTACTGTGCGCATAATTAATCACTTCTACATTAGCAAACTTCATAATACAAGATGAAGATGACATTTACGGGTAAGTTTCTGGGGGCGTTTTCTCGTTGAAAGTGTTCTACTGATAGACCTCTGAAAATATGTGTACGGCCAAAAGTCAAAACGCACTTACGAGCAAAACTATTGTAAGGGTTGAGTACATTCATTTTCATACGTTTTACCATTGGGCACTGGAACAGTGGTCGGCACCATTTTTAGATTTGCAGTGTTTTCAATTCGCAATTTAGATTTTGCGGGAAACTAACATTATATGTTATAACATATTGTTACATTACGCCTTCTAACATATTATTAGAAGACGATATTAAAGAAATTGCCGTCAATTATTCATTGTTCCAGTACACTATAAATTAATGTTAATTTTGTTTATTATATTTTATTACAATTTCGTAAACTTTTGGTTTTATTACTTATTAACCTTTAACAAAGATTTTACAATTAGAAACAATTATCGTACAATTATTGTATTATGATAATTTGGGACAGTGGAATGACCGCAAGTTACCAAAACAGTGGGCACAGAACATAAATAAAGTAAGGCAATTTGAAAGATATATTTCTAAGAGTAGCCTACATCGTTTCTGCGCATCCCAATCTCTCCCACAGCCCTTAAGGTAGTGTTTTGTAAGTCACACTCATATTTTTAAACAAATAATAAATTCAGAATGTAATGTTTTTACTTTATTTTACATAACATATACGTAATACAGCTCAGATGGCTTTAATGCTGCATAACTTTTGGCGTATTGTTAAAGGTGGCAGATAAATATGACAGTTGATAACAGATTTACAGTAGAAGGTTCGTTTTGCGAACATAGCAACCAAACATACATTTACACATTTTACACACAGTCTAAATAAATTACAAGATTGGTATCACGAGGAAAATAATTTTTGTAACTACAAGCATTATATGTAGATAAAGCGTGAAACAAGAATCAGTTGCATTATTTGAAATTCTTTTCATTTCGCATTCCCGGGTTCTTCTGTATTTCCGTTTCAATCTAAATAACTACATGATTACCAGCATGTAATCACGTTTTCTACTGTTGCGGAACAATGATCACAGAAACAAAAGTTCATCTACACTAATCACAAAAGGAGATTTCTCTCGGTCATTAGAAAAAAGTCGAATTACGAATCAACGATTGTAGCAGAACGAACTACATCATTGGAAAAGAGAACCTCCCTAGAAGCACAGAGCAATCACATTGCATTAGCGCATTCACGGCAGATTAACGCGCACCGTATCTTCCCTCGCCCGTCACAATATGCGATGAGAAGGGCGCCGGCCACGGGCAGAAATATCATAGTACGGCAGGCGAGCGGCCCAAATGGGACCTGACACTTTTAAATCTCGAGGGCGTCGCGCACAGATTAGGCCGGCGGGCGCGGCCTGTTTATGGCTTATGCGCGCGCTCCGCCCATGTAGGGTAATTGTACGGCGGAGGGCGGTCACGAGCTATAAACTACAAGATTAAGCAGGTGGAACGCCGTCGCCACAATTACAGGCCAATTTACCGGCAGCGTTTGGCATGGCGACATCCCTCGGCAGCTAATGCTGCACGGAGGAGAGGCCCCGCCCGCAGCGGACGGGAGAGGGGGAACGGGGGCGTCGACAAGGGGGCAACGCCCCCCACCCCGTCCTCCGGACGAACGTAAAACATATGGAAGCAGATAGCTCCGCGATCATTCGGAATTGGGCCACGTGCCGTGGATGGATGACACTTAAGATTGAATAGAATGAACTAAACACACACTTGCTATAACTCAGAAAAAATGTTAGTAAAAAAAATCTACACAAAAATAATTTCTAAAATGTTGACCGCTTACCGTTCAAGAAAATACAAATAAAATAATCTGGAATAAAACTGCAGTAAACTAAATATTAAAAAAAACGTCTTCACGAATACTGTCATAATACAGGTCTCCCATTATGTCTGCAGCTAGGGTTACATAAATTATCGATGATCCTGAGAGCGAACTACTAGGGAAGAAAAGACATCACCTGCATTAAACACTGAAGCTTGTACTGGAACAGCAACAGTAATTCATAGGAGACGTTAGTAACTTTAATTCAAATTTAATTGACTATTTTCGTGACTCAAGCCAATCGCAATTTGAGATAGTATTTCCATCGAAGGGAAAACAACGCCAAACTAGAACGGAGCAAAACGCTTAATGTACCTACAACTTCACTAAATATAATTCTCTGACAAACAGCATTAACTAGTAAATGTAAATATTCTTAATCCTAGAACAACTACCAGGTAAATTCTGGTTCCCTACGTCATTGAAACTTATAACGTGACATTAGACTCACCCTCATGAGTTTATTTTTTGTACTTAATGGAAATTTCCTGAATATCACATCACCATGTTCACAGACATTGTCATTATTGGCGAGGGGAGCACAAACATGAGAGAACTAAATTCTGAAATTCTGTTAGCAAGCAGCTTCTAGCGCTCCAGAAATCCGCTATGATCCATAACTATGGCATGAAGCTGAAACAGCCGGATAACAACCAAAGCCACCTATCGAACCCGCGTTAACTCAGAACGCACAAACAAAAGCCTGCACCCGAAATAAGATCGGTTTATACGATTCCAAGCTTGCCGTTGCAGACAACTATTTGGCAAAACGCTATACACAGGATGTACAGCAAACGTCCGTCAAAAACGTCAACTTGACAACAAAGCACAAAACAAGCATGGCGGGGTGGCCGTCAACGAGTTGACATGTACGAATGATACTTTGAGGCTTTCACAGAGACGAGAATCGATCGTCCCGCTGAGCGGCGGTCGGGAGGGGGGAGGGGAGAGGTGGGTATGGGTCGGCGGGAACGATTGTATCAGCCGTTCGAGCGCCTGTGCTCAGCACACTGTGATCCCCTTCTAATGAACAGGATCGATTTAATAGAGGAATAACAATTCGCCAGCGTCCCAGAATAGCGCTTTTGGTTGCTCAGCTCGCATTTTCCTCTGGGGAATCTTCGCCGGGAAATGGGGAATCGATCAGGGTTCATCTGCATCGACTACAGGGAAGCAGTTTGCCCGGATCACAGAAATGCGTCCTTCAGCTTCAACAACCGGCCCCTCCTTCTGTCCTTCGAATGATTGTGCGATCGCGATGACAAACATTCGCCAGAAATGTAGCTGTCTTGGTGCAGGCGTAAAACTGGCACTGACCACGATTTTGTGTATTATTTGGTATTTGAGGTAAAAAGTTCCGAGAGAGTTGTTGCATAGCGAGAAATGAAACTAAACAAACTCATGATTTCAAGCTTTTTCAGTACCTGTTGATTGCTGCAATGTTGCCACATGTATTCTGGAATTCGATATAAAATAATTTTTATTTTTGATGCAAATAAAATCAGAGTTAAACGATATTTGAGAACCGTAATTCCGAAATACATTTTTAATAAACGGATTAAAGGTAACAATTTTAATATTTAACATTTAAAATTAATTCGAAATGAACTTCGGTCAACAGAGAAGCAAATTAATATGTATTTTCATTCAATATTTTGAAGTAGAAAATTAATGCCGAGACTATAAATATACAAGAACATCAAACGTTAATCAATTACAATTAAATAAGACAATTAGTATTATTTCCTACAATGTAGCTGGATGAATTTCTATTATTATCCTTTCATACGTCCGGTCCCTACAGTTCTCCTCGGTCCCCGGCTGATTCCTAACTCAAGGCACCTGTTTACTTTCCCAGTCCCCCAGTAATCACGCCAGTCAAGTCGCTCGTAACGCCAAGTCAATTGAAGACCTGTGCATTTTCGCGAACCAGTATTGCTCGTGAGACGATGGATTTTTGAAGTCGGTTGGTGGTATGGAATGTAAGCAGCACCAAGATAGCAGTGACAGCAATGATAGTCCTTTAGTATTATTTTGTTGCGCCCGAAACGTTTTTTATTGCTTTCTTCACTCACACACTCTAGTTACTCCTTCTGGGAAAGAAATTAGAGGGAAGCATACAATTTAGAGGAGATACTTGGTGTACTGGGACTGCATAATACGTCACAACAAGGCTGAAAAGTACCATGTACTCGTAATGTGTGGAATCCAAAACCACAGCCTTGCTCTAAGGCATCCTTAAGCGCACGTGCTTTTAGCACCTGCGTCACCACTTCGGCGTTCCTTTAATTAGTTCATATTATGAAAAGCGATAGAGTACAGAGAGAGGTGGAGGACTG
This sequence comes from Gryllus bimaculatus, assembly GCA_017312745.1. NCBI lineage: Eukaryota > Metazoa > Arthropoda > Insecta > Orthoptera > Gryllidae > Gryllus > Gryllus bimaculatus. The sequence continues at coordinate 1,971,901 of BOPP01000049.1, forward strand.
ATTCAAGAAACAATAAGAAATGGAAATAAACAGACACGAAAAATATTCCAAAAATGGAAAGAATAAGGGAAGTGTTACGGACATAATGAAGAGTACGGGAAATAAAATAAGGGGTTATGTACGTTAAAGAAGGGGGTGGAGAAATTGATAAGAATGAGATGTTCCGATTAAATAGAAGGCGATATCCATTGCGGAAAATCAACTAAGAGGGAGGCTAAGGAAGACAGAGGCAGGAATACAAAAATTATAAAGAGAAATGTCGAATAGAAACATAATAAACAAAGAACTAAATATACTTTAAAAAACGAAAATTATTTAATAATACAATACATTTATTTGATTCATGAACAGAAAATATTCACGTAATATGAGAATCGTAAAATGTGTGTGTGTGTTCTTGATAACGTTGCTAAATAAATTGGAAAATGAGGAAAAAATGTGTGTTATTTTGCAGCAGAATTTCTGTACTTTCAAACAGAAAAACTTCCATTCGGCAGGGGCCAACGGACCATTATGATGTTGATTATGATATTGTTTTAATGAAGTGTGACCATTCTGGCCGTCTTATAGGCGCAATAGTGGGCAATCAGGATATGCCCCCAGAGACCGAAGCACACATTCTAAGCAAACCCGTTTGCCGCCCCTGTCACGCACAGTTTCATGTAAACCCAGATTATTAGAGCTCCAGGGTACACAAGCGACCAACCTCTTTGAACTTGTACTTCAGGTGCGAACCGCTTGCAAGGCAAGCAGCTTCCACAAGACGTTGGCCCTGTAATACAACAGCGCCGCCGAAGTTCGCAGCGACGGGGCTGCAAGACCTCGTCGCTGGCGACGGCGCCCAAGAAGCTCCCGTCGGCAGCGGCCGCCAGCGATCACAAGTTGTTCCGGGGCGCTTAGGCGACTCGCTACAGGTCGAGCGGGAGCCGAGGGCGGCGCGGAGGCGAAGCCCCAGGGGCGGGACGAGGGGCAATGCAAACACAGCGGTCACTGGCTTAGTCGTGGAGCCCGTGGATTCCCGACTCATCAATCTTGGCTCGTTGTGGAGGCAGGGCAGCTCGTTAACGTCTCCGCGCGTCTCATCGCTCCTCGGGAGGCCGCGCCGCGCTCGCGCAAACATCCCAATCTATCTCCCGCCCCCGCCCACCCCATCACCGCCCCCTCCCGCCCCGCCCCGCCACGGCCTTTCCGCGCCCCCTGAGCGCCGCCGCCGGACCCTTGGGCCCGGGCTGGATAGGCGACCTTCGCTCACTCTGCAACTTCCAAAACATACGGAAAGAATACAAACGTTAATGCATATTATAATCGTTAGAATAATTTGTTATTGTTTGATGTATGATGGCCAGAATGTTAGTTCCATCGAAGTAATTCCTATGAAAAATGATGGGACAAAGATGAAGAAAGAAAGATCGCGAATGGCCATTGGCTCGTTTATAAGAATGCGGATCTGTCGATCATTTGGCACAAATCGCGGAAACCATAAAATGGATACCTGACCGCTAGAATTCTCTTCTAGCCAATAGTGGAATTCCACCCAGCTATGAATTAATTGATCGATTAGTGTTTCTGTATGCGTCAGCTGCTATGGTCATTACACCCGTAAATGCAGTGCTTATTTTTATCACGGGAGGTGGTTGATCTTTTACGGTATGATGACTTTTTCTAAACCAATTATCTCCAACTAGCGTAGCACCGCCGCAACCGAGACAAGCTCTAAGCTCCCGAAACGTCTTCCCAACATGTGCGGAGGTGTAGTGAAAGTGAGTGTGTGTAAGTAATATATGAGGATAAGCCAAGAAAGAGGAAGGGTAGATCGCGCGCCGCCAATGGTCCTTTTGCTAGTAAACTGCTCCCGCATTCGCCCACCTAGCTGCGGAGCTATCTTCAAAAATTTGGCACCTCGAATCCCATAACCTCATGTGCAACGTGTTTCTGAGGCAATTGAGTTTCGCCGAGCTATCTCAGCCGGTGTGGAAGGAAGGGGAGGGGGTGTACGGCCCGTTGGACGGAGCAGCGGAGACCGTCGGACGGCGCGGAACCGCGCGTGGGGAGACGATGAAAAAGTAATGGCCGCCTGATAGCACGAGACGGCAGAGCGTCCCGCGCTGAGAGCGATATTTTCTCGCACTGTTTCTTAACCGCTATATTTCAACGACTGTCGGCGCACGTCCCACGGGTAAACCGTACATTATTCAACGGAACCCGATAGGCTGCCTGCAAAGATTAAATTCCCTTTAGTTAGACGAATGAAATGTAACAAAGCTGGAAACAAACGCGTAAATATAAACTGATTGTTCTGGATTCTCTCGAAGTTTAAATTGTAAAAAATAACGTTTCTTATTGTAAAGGTCACTTAATGAATCTGCCGATGAAGTAGCGAATTTAATTTCTGGAGAATAAAGAAAAACAACTGTCGAGCGGTCGGAAGGACTTTAAAATCTCTCCTGGAAATCTGATTTCATTAATTTTAACACCGACTGCTTTAAGTTATGCACCGTGCCGTGCTTTTCGGAGAAAGTATATAATTCTGTACATAAAGTTAACAGAAATGCTAGTAAAATTGTTCTTCCCCGATGAAAATACGTCAGTTTATCCATCCAGTCAGGATTTAATACGCATGGATTTATTTAATTCCTTATCGGGATTTTCTCTCCTGAACTGGGCGAGGTGAATCTGCGCCTTAGGGCAAACGCGTGTGCGTTTTCTGTGCTCAAACGGGCGGCGGATAAGCACAAAGGAACGCAACCCCTTTTTTGCATCGCTTTGATATACCTATTCTGCAGCGATTCGCGTAAACTGTAGGAATGGGAGAGAAATATCAGCCATTGTAGACGCGCGCGTCGTTGTAACACAGTTGCCTCCGTACTTGTTAAAATATTTCATTACAGTAAAAAAATAGCAAACAAGAAAACACGTGTCCTTCGGCCTCGTTGCTATTAATTAAGGTTATTAAACCATTATGCCTTTGTTAGCACTGCGCTGAAACACCCTCGAGCAAATGTGCAACATTTTTGTTTTATTTCCATACCGCTCATCCGTTATGACCTTCCCCCATCCCAAGTACCCAGTGAGCTGCGAGGGGATGTTTGTTGTGACAAAGTGGTCGTCAAACGTAACTATTTTTGAAAACGCCTGACCTAGAGGGAGAAAGATTTAACTAGAAGAATATATGTAAAGAATAATTTTAACCGACAAATCAGGTAATATGACAGCAGCTCACGAACTCTACTGACAAAAATTATCCACAAGAAGTAATAAGATTACTGAGAAATATTGTTTGTGTGGCAGAAATCTGAAATACCAGTTCGTTTTAATTTACAACAGTCTTCTTTGCAGTTTTACTTTTACTTTTGCTATTTCTTTGAATATCGTACTTATTCGAGGATCATTATACCTTTTTCTTTTGCCCAAATTGCTTTAGTTCAGAATTCAGCGCTCCTAGTGTGTTAATTTTAATTTTGTAATTAAACTCATTGTTCCGCATTGTTTCATACCTTAAAATTTAATATCGTAAAGAATTGAGCACTCTTCCAGTGAGCGTCACCTACAACTGGCCATTCAAATCGAAATGATGAAACAATACTTCAAGTGGAAGGCCGTAAATAATGTGTTTTCATCGAATAATAAAATGACGAAGATACCCAAGAAAGGAATTGCATTGATAAGATTAAAAAATACAATGACCCACTGAAATGAAACGAGATTAAAATAATATTAAAATGATAAATATGATCCCCATTAAATTATATGTCATCTTCGAAAAATAGCTCTGGACCTCGATTGAAACCTTGAGATGTCACTTGAGTTACTCTTACCTCCGCATCCTTTTTAGTTCACGAGAATCGAGCATAGCCCTTGTGCGTAGTATACACTTGGAATTGGCCGGCGAAAACAACAGAAAAGACCATCGGAGCATCTAAATTCCTTTTAAACAACTTTACATCACACCTAAATGTTACGAAATTGTCACTGCATAGCACAATAAAAATCACATAAGTAATTATAACAACATAAAAACACCAAAAGCACTCATTCGGGAACAAGGAACGTAGCGTGGACACGTCGCACCGGAACTCCACTGTACTTCGTCTCCTGCAACGTGGCTGAATTCAATGCGCCACCTCCCCGATATGACCTGGCGCGCAGCGGGACCGGATCTGCCCCGCCTCCGCCTCTCTCTGCCCCGCCCCTCGCGCCAATGGCGAGGCCACTAAATCAGGGCGCGAGTCAGCGCCACACCGCGGCGCCTTCGCGCTTTATTCTACTCCATATTTCATGTCTCGGGTATTTTGACACATTACCCCGGACAGAAAGATGGCCGTGTTATAAAATCTTTAAGCAGATAGTAAAAATTTTACGGATGAAGTACAAACACTCTGGATTCAGGAATTTTATGTCGGCACATCAATTACCGCTTGTGCGTGTGCGCGGCGCCCCTCGCTTCCCGGCCGCGACGCCTCGTGCCAAAAAGAGCAGCGCCCCTGGCGGCCGCGGGGAGGAGCCAGCCACATTCCGGCCATTTGCATTTGTATTGCCCGACCCGCGCAGCGCAGAGCCGCACCCCGCGCTCCCGCGATCCCAGCGACCGTCGCGCGCCCACCGGCGAACAATTACACTTCAAAGTACTCGACAGGAGCCCCCGCCCCCGCACCCCGCCGTTCAAGAAGGGCGCGGCGCTGCGCGAAGATAGTTGAAGCGAGAAATTGGGCGGTAGAGTGATTTCGCGCGCCAGCCGGCCGGCCCGCTCCCACCCTCGCCTTGCGATCGCCCGGGGGGCGGGGGGAGGGAGAAGAAGTCCTTGACCCACTTGGGGCGAAGGGGGAGCGAGATGTTTTTCCAATCAATGAGCGCGACGACGCCCCGGAGGAGGGCAACAGAGGGCTGGTTATCGCGCTGCGGGGAAGGGAGGGCATGACAACCTCGACACACACTAATAACGTGGGCAAATAATTCTAATTTCGGGGTATTTATTTTGTACACAGTCACGTGAAAATAAAAAAATCCTGTTACGAGCGCTCTGGTTAGGGAAAATTACGCTCCTCGTATATAACTAAAGGACGCATTATCTAACAACTTTCCAAAAGGTAATCTCCCCCATTATATTACTAATTCCGTTTTGCGCAGCAAAAACTGGCTTCATTGTTGTCATTGCTGTAGATAAATGTTAAAAAAGAACATAACGTGTCCTGTAATTACGCGAATGTAAACAAATGGAAAGCTTTTTTATGTCCCTGTGTTAAAAAAATGACACTATGTACAAATCGTCACACACATGACTGTCTTCGTATGTTATTGAGAGCAAAATCTCTTTAGAAATGTATTAAGAGATATTATTTTATGACACGCAGCAAAATACTGACTTTTGTAATAGTTTTGACAGTAGAGCCGTCAATCATTCTTTTGTGCGCCAGATAGAAAAACTACCAGCAGAAAAAACTCATATGATAAACTTCATGCTACTAAAATCCACTGTACCTTTAGCGATTAAGATCATACTAAACTGTTGGAGACATGGCAATAGGTATATTTAGTATATTTAAGTCGTAGTATGATACGTGAGTTTAGTTGAAACATTTATAGATTTGTTGATTTTGGTCAAAATTGGAAGTTTGTCATTCGCTTCCCAATAGCTTCTGACCATTCAGTTCGAATGCATTCTATATCCACGTCTCCACTTAGTGTATTTAAGGTTAGATAACAATCAATAGTTGAGTCCAAGAACGTTGCGTGAAATTTACTCGAGGGTCCATTAGATATATTGAGGTATATTTGGAGAATGAATTGCGACCCCCCCCCCACCTTGTTTATATGGGTACTTTACTACTCAACGTATGTGCGCGCTGAAAGAGTCTCACGAAACAGTTAGTAACCGTAATTAAACGCATAACAAACAGTTTCTCATAACTATTGAGAAAATAATCTAATTTCTTTGCGATCCAACAAAAAATATCAGGATATAGTGTTGTCTACATTGGTATAAGAATAATCACGAATGGTCATTAATGTTCAGAATTACAATACAAAATCTAGATCACACAAATTATTTACATGGGAAATATGAACCAAAAACAATTGTATAACGTATTGTATAATCAATTTATTAGACATATTTATAATTTTTCATTCTAATTTAAAATTATCTACTTTTCGTATGTAATACGTGCAATTGTGTGAGCTAAATTAGCCCTGTTTCACTTGAATAAAGTGAAGAGGCACTTGTTATTGAACGTGACTCCTTAAATTGTAAAAATGTTAAAGCTACAGGGAACTCGAATAAAATAAATCAATGATTTACCACGCTTTACCGCGTCACAATTTAATCACGCCCTTTTTCATGCACTGTGTATCCAGCCTCTTAATAAAGTAGATCATCTTGGCAATGGTAAGCGTAAAACTGTATTTCTGTAACATCGTACACACTGTGTTTCTGTAACAAGCTACAGGAAAGACTGAGAGGAGAACATTCTATAATTCGTTCCCCGGCATTACGCCCTGAGGAAGGTCGCAGAATGGCGACCGAAACGGTGATGTGACGGACAGCCTAGTAAATATTTTATATTTCGTTTGCTGCAGGAAAAATATTATAAATGAAGAACGATTCCTCGTAATGTTACCATCGAAATTTTTCTCTTTAATGTCGATGTCCTTAAATATTCTCTTTACAATGGCATATGTAATAATTAAAAAAAATAGGAAAATAAAGAAGGTATATCCACGCCGGCCCCCGTGCAGGCAGGTAGTTGCGGCAGCCGTCGTCTGCACTGAGGAGGCTCCAGGTTTGAATCCTGCGTTGAAATGGACGTATTTGAGATTATCACTTGACTCACTCATTATCATTCTATCCCGTCGTAGTTCAAGGTTAACAATCTTGTCTAAAACAACCGAAACAGGCGACACTGAAACCGAAACTGGACACATCCGAAAAGGCTGTTACTCATATATAGAAAAGACACGTTAAAGTCTCCAGGATAAATATGACTGGGCCTCGGAGAATAACGTAGTCCGATTTGGCCGATATTCGCACTAAAAATTATCTAGAGGTGTGTCACTGTATCACGGCAAGTCCTATTCCTAATTGCAGCCGGGGAATTTGAAGAGCCCCGCCCCCGGCGCGGCTCGGGGCGGCGGATCGCAGATCTCCGGCGAAGGATGAAACGCGGCGTCAGGCAGGTCTGTTCTTGCTCTCCCACGAGCAGAAAGCCGCGGAGGAGAGGAGAAAGGATCGGACGAGCGGCAAATTGTGGCGAAGCCAACTGGAAAGATATTTTTATATGAATCTGCGAGATTAAAGGCAAAAAAATAAAGAATACTGCTGCCAAAGCTCTTTCGTCTGGAAAATGCTTTACACGTTATAAGTTTCCTTCCCCAAAAAGAGCGAAAAGAAGTCGCTTTCTTCCCTATCTCCGCTGGCGCGCGGCGGCGGGCGAGGCGCTCCGCCCGCGTTCTCGGTCTTCGCCTGCATCTGCTGCCGAGCCCCGGGTTCACGCGCGGAGCTTAAGACACCTGCCGGACAACAAGGCGCACCTCGCGCTCCCGAGGCGTTGGGCGCTAATCATGTTGGTTCAGCAGCGCGAATCGCTGGCGTCTGTCAGTGCTTTTATTAGACCTAGCGTTAGACGTTGTGTTGAAGTCATCCCTGTGTACATCGCATCACATGAATATCAGCTGAGATACCGATGGAGAAAAATGATGAGGAGATGCAGAGGAGAACCAAAAATAGGACAAGACTAAAAAAGAAGAAGAATGAGAAGAGGGAGAAGAAGAAAAAGAATATTAACTTAGCTCAGTTCTGCGTGTTTTGTATTCACTAAATAAATCATGAATTATGTTTTTTTTTATTTCTCGCTTACGAAGCCCTTGTTCATGATAAAACTCCCTTGTTGGTCACAGCTCTAAGAGTTAAGTGATTACGGCTCACTACTTTGTCACTGCCGCCCACCAGTACCGGAAGTAGAGTTATGTTGCACTACTTCCCCACTCCGAGAAACAGTACCGAAGGTGAACGCTTGCTTCGGCGCGGAGCGCGCTGGCGTGCTGGGGACATGGACAGCGCTTAACACACGGTCCTGCTTTAAGCTGTTTCCTCTCTTTCTTTCTAAAGCTCTTTTCCCTATTTGTGTATGTGTGCAACATTGAAGAGAGTAGGCTCGTACCTGGTACCTATTTTTATGAAAGTTTTTATTGGTATTTTCGTTTCTGGATGGAGTCACTTTTACGTGTTCTAGTTTATTTCAAAATTTTATAAATAAGGTTAGAAATATGTTCACAGGTTAAAGCACACGAACGGAGAAGAGAAACGGGTGTAATCATATGTATGTAGAAATGCAGTACTAAATATAACCAGTAAGTTTTCTTGAATCATTACGAATATTCTCAATTAATAAACATGGACATTCACGTGTGAATATCGAAAAGTACACATTATTAACTGCATACATTTGCGGAAAAATGTAATGCACAGTAGTTTTTACTTCATAATGTGTTTTTTTCTGCTTCTTATCATTCAAAATTTGCAACATTATCTTTGAAAAAGGTAACAAATATAAAATCATGCACACACGGCGTAAATTACTTTCAAGTTATACTTTGCAGGCAAAGGTGTAACAGAAGAAATATTACGCAACGAGATTCCAAACGTGCAGGCAGTTCTTCGAAAAATACAGACACGCTCTCATACGGAATTATGCGTTGTATTTCCATATTTATACACGCGAAATAACCAACTTTCATAGTGAATATACTCAAACTAATGTGATTCTTCGCAAGTACTATTTAAATATATTGAAATTTTAGGAAAGTAAAGACATATCGTACATAGTTTCCAGGAATCTACAAAACGTCAATAGTTCCAGAACTCGGCATTACATCACAAACACTATTATTTTCAATAACCCACTAATTAGTTGTTAAATTATCTATTTTGGAGAATCCGTCCTTTTCGGCATGCGTTAGAAACGTGTGTCAGTAATTCCGACCTCTGAAACTCAGAAACTAAAAATAAACTAAATTCCAAAGCTGAATGCATCCACCACTCAAATCCGATTCAGAGAAACAACCGATTCTAGAGAACAATTTATACAAGGAAGAAAGAGCGATCTCCTTTCCTGTACATTCACTATTCCAGGAAAAGGCATTAGTTGCAAAGGACAAAGAACGTCAGCTGGTGCGAGGTTTATTCTCATTACAGAGATTGTGCTCCGAGGAAAGCCAAAGAACGTGTGTGGCCGCAACACGAGGTACACGGGAAGAGCAGCTGCAGAGAGTGAATGGAAGAAAAGTGGCGAACACTTCCGCTGCCGCTGGAGGAGGATGTTTTTATTCCTGCGGAGATTGGCATTCCTACAAGGTTGCGCGCTCTCCGAGTTTTCACCTATTAAACATGCATGAAACGGCATATATAATCAAAGGTAAGTGGATTCAAACCTTCGTAAACTCACGATTCGTTGGCATAAACGTGCCTAAAGCCGGAGGGAGTATATCTCTGAGAGCATATTGATTAAGTTCTGGCTTAGCGGACACTGAATATTTACTACGAATACAATGGAGTCTGACTCTATCGGAATATTCACGTCCCTTTCGAATTTTTTAAATAAACGAGGAAGTGACAAAAAATATTTTACAGAAATCGTAGTAGCTTTTGTTCAATGAAAGAATTTGCATCAAAGTAAAGCTAAGATTTCGCTGCAAATAATTGAATAATTTCAATCAACGCTTTCGTGATCTAAATTGAAAAAGAAGAGACTTAAATGAGAAACGACTTAAACACTTCCCCACAGAAGCGAGACTTTTCAAGGTTATTTCAAAAATGTTTCCGACCAACTGAACCAGAAGAGACGAACACTTTCAAAGCAAATGTTGCGAAATTATATATAAAAGAGCCTCGGGCTTTACTTTGAAACCGAGAAAAAGGGGCGATCATTAAGTATACCTAGTTCATTAAGAGCCTCTTCAAGATGAGATAAAGCGCACCGGAGGGCAAATATAACGCGGCGGAGGGCGATGACGAGGAAGGGCGACTTCCGGCCCGTCAAGGGACGCAGCCCTTGGTCGCAGCGCACACTGCTCCTAAGGTCACGGGAAAGGGTGCACAACAAAAGTAAATCTTGGAATGTTGAAAAGCTCAACGTTTAAAGGGAGAGAATGAACTACTAAATGCAAGTACGAGTAGTAATAATTTTGGTATCAATGAGATAAAATAGCATGTTTCTGCGTTATGGAATCATGGCAAGAGATTACTCTGCTTTCCCTATCTCTCCCTCCATGCTATTTATTTCCGGTCACTCGTGTTTATTTTTACTCGCCGCCTCGACTATCCACATTCCTTCGTTCTTACGATTCACTCTCAACCTTTCTCACACTTCCTCCCTCATTGTCTTGCTTCCCTCCCCTTACACACAAACACACATACTATTTACACCTTGCATGCTTGCAGCTTTACAAGTCACTACCCACACTTACTCGTTCGTGCTATTCACTCGCGTTATTTCTCACACTTCAATATCTTAGGCGCGAATGCCTCCTGTCACACACACCAAATGGCGTAGCTGGCCGTGTTTGGGCCCACTGCAGCCCCCGCGGCGCGAGCGTCCTACGGGGGCCGCCGCCGATGGCTGCCGCCCCCGCGCCCGCGCCCGCGCTTGGCCCCTTTCAGCCTATAATGAGCTTTTCTTCGTCGCAAGTGGCACATAAAGAAGGCCCCGCTCGCCTTCGGAATTAAAGATGCTCCGCTCACGTCGCGGACGCGTTCGTTAATGCTCGCCGCTTTTGCCTGCGGCGGCGGCGGATGGCGGAGGCCGATTGCGACGCCGGACTATGGCAGTTGACGCGGCGCCAGTCAGCCTCAGGGGACGCCATAACGGGCAAAGGCAGAGGAGGAGAATGGAACACGAGAGATTGTAAAGGAAAATGATAATATTTCTGAGATGAAAAGCAGTAAAAGGGATGAAATGAAGAAGGGATGGCGGAAGATACTTTGTACAAACCTAAAAAGAAACGGAAAAGAACGAGATAGAAATATTTTAATCAACAAGGATTTTTAGTGGAATAGTAAATTTCAGATTGCATTACTTCGATCCAAACGTCATATTTGTCAATATACTGTTATTATGAACAAAAAAAAATAAAAATAAGCAGCTTGACGTAGATATTGTTGACAAGCTAAGTATTGGAATCGAGAACATTTCAAGTAAAAATCAAGAGTAGCAGTATTAAGAAGTATGTATTCCTACAACATATTTTTAATAACAAGAATACACTGAAACTGAGGTAAGAGCGTTTGTGGCTCTACATTGCAGGTAGCCATAACAAAAAGTGACATGAGAGTCCGACAAAGCAGTAACAAAACAAAGGAATCTGACTGAGAAGAAAGAAAGGAGAGGTTTGGCAGGTCTGGAACTAAACTGGTTCTGAAACTTTTTGACTACATACCAGATAATGGTAAATTTGATCTCACCAGGTGAACATCTATACATTCTAAAGTGACCTGTGTGCCATTTGTCGTTGTAGGTGCCGCATAAATAAGTACCACTTTAAAATTAAAACCATCTGCCAATAATAGCCAATTCTTAAACCATAGAGCACTTTAGTCCCAGGCTAGTGGTTCGCGCTTTTAAACAGAGAGGTACGCAGTGCAACTTTCCGGCAGTCGAACGGTCTAGGGCGAGGGCCCTGGCGCAGACACAAAAGGTGGTAGGGACGGAGCAGAGCGAGAGAGTGAGAGTGAGAGCGAGCGCAGACCTCGCGCGGTGGCGACGGTGCAGCCAGGATCTCCAGAAGCGAGCCCTTCCCCGCTAACGCAATTGCTCTCTCGAGAACTTTTATGAATAATCCCGAAGGCTGATTGCTCAGATGGATATTTTCCGCAGGGAATTTATGCACTTTAATTTCGGAGCAAATATTATTCTGTAGCGTGAATTCATCTGCTTTCAAGTCGCCAACTTCTTTTGTCGCGGCTGAAGATAAAATATTTGTTGAAGTGCACGTTTCGCCCTTTGAGATGAATCTGAGCAAGGAGACGGGCGCTTTTTGAGAAAGTGAGAAGAGAATGGAAATCTGGAATTTAGGGAGCCCTCACAAAAACATGCGGCATGGAATGTACATTTTGACAGCGTGCATTTAAAGAGTTCTTTCTTTCTTGTTGACTGATACGATTTTAAAATTTTGCTAGAAATTTTATGAAAAGAATATAAATCCTTAAATAACGCTCAAAAACAGAAATATTCAAGGCAAGTATTAAATTCATGGACATGTAAGGGTTTGTTTAAGCACTTTCAGCGAATATAAAGAAACAGTCGTGGGTAATCTATTACATTATTAGTTGCACTTATATAAAAACTTCCATTTCTTTCTAAAACAAAACTACAACAATAACAAAACATTGTTCCTCTAAATGTGCTTTTCTTTCTCGTAAAACTAATGGTAATTGAAATTGCTACCAAGGTATAACAAAAGACAGATGAAGAAATAATGTCATTACGTACGTTCTCTTTTACGTGATGCAGAGAACTTCTATTTTCATATTTCGCCAAAAAAACATTTCAGCGGATGGTGTACGAAAAAAAAGGTCTGTTACTGCTGTAGAAGACTCCCGAAACTCACGGAGAAAGCTTTAGTGTCCTCACAAAATAGTCATTTAGAGATGTGAAACCAGAACCTCATTGCAGAAAGAAGAGTTTGTATTCTTTACATCTTTCTCAAAATTGGACATTCTTCTTCGTATGCGCAACTTAAGAAGTGTTCAAAAGCTCAATGCACACTCTAGGGTTTTGAAATTCTTGGAAATGGAATTAGACGTTCGTGCATTTATATCTTAAATATATAAATAATAAACATTAGTTACCACTTAGATGTACACGACGTCAGGGCGTCCACATACCCTCCATTAGAGTCTCTTAATTTATCCAACTAAAATAATGTGCCATCTTTATCATTCTTTGAAAGAATCTCGGAGCTATCGTTTCCCGCCTTCCAAACAAATGAACGCCTTTTTTATTGCGGGCGCGCAATTCAAATCCACCACGCCGAGCGGACACGCGCTGCAGCTGCGATGCGATGAGGGGCTCAGGCGGAAGGCGGCGGGCGGAGGGAGGCCCGGGGCTGCGGCAGCACAGTTTCTGTTCGGAGTGGCACTGATCCGCCCTGCTCCCCTACGTGACGCGACTTTCGCACTGATGCATCAAAGCAGTGGAGCTTCACCTCGTGTCTCAGGGATGGGGAGTATAATTTGAATTGCGTGGCCGGAAAGTGATTTAATTTTCTTGGTTTTAACGGAAAACCAATCGCACAAAACTTGCTCAAGTAACGATAAGAGTCTTCATATTTTCTTCAGAATAATTAAGAGACACCATGTTCATCTAAGGGTCCTTACATTACAAAAGACGAAATTGCGGGAGTTATTTTAACAGTGACTCTTTGAACACTTGTTGTGCTGTCTACAATTGCCAGAAACACAATTAATACTACAGCGTTCGAGACCACAATGGAATATCTCTGATCGGATAAACTTTGCTTTTTTCTCATTTGCGACTTATTAAAACGTTAAGTCGAAATCCTCCTCTGACTTCATGTTGAGCAACCCAGCCACCTAAATGACTTCACCGATTGACCCGATTGCCTTAGTTAATCCATTTTCGAAAGCACGCATCAAAGGCCAACTATCTGCCAACACTATCGGTTACTATTGTATTCCTCGTACGTTATAGCCCACAAAAGCTTATTTAATGCAATCTAATTACTTGCAACTCGTGATTATGTAAACAATTCTACTTCATTCCTAACTGAATATAAAGAGAAAAATATCATTAGCGAAGAAAAACACAACAGTTCTGATTATCCCGGAGTACAAAAGCTACCAGAATGAAATCCCTCTGCACTCAGTGCCGCCGAGCAGTCCCAAGCGCTTCTCGCGGCGCAAAAAGGGCCGCGTAGGACGCAACAAACGCGACTGGCTTCCGCTACACCCGCGCTCGGGGACAGCGCGGAAACGCGGCGCGGCGCGTGGGCGGGGCGGATGGAGGGGGGGGGCTCTGAGGGCCAGGCAGGGAAAGGGCATGCGGGGCGCGGCACACGCGGGAGGGCGGAAGCGGCAGTGGGAGGAAAGGGAACGGGCGGAGCAGGGCGAGTTTGGTGGAATGAGGGCGAGACAGGAAATGACGAGAAGGTGTGGCAGAGAGGGAAAAGGACATGGACTGGGGGAAATTATGGGCGGAGATGGCCAGGGTGGGGAGGCGCTGCGTGGGGCTGGAAGGGTTGGACGGAGCGGGAATCGGCGAGGATAGTCGGAGAAGAGCAGCAGAGGTGGGCAGGGTAGTTGGGGGCGGTAGTGTCGGAAACTGACAGAGTAGAAATGGAAGAGAAGTGAAGAGTTAAGGAGGATGGCGAGAGACGGGGTGGGAATTTGGGAACGGTGCAAGATCATGCGGTGGATATGTGAAACCAAGCGAAACAAACGAAGAGCAGAAGAGGGTGTGACGGAGGGTGACACAAGGCGGATAGGCAGCGGAGTAGAGGGAAGGGAGGGGCAAGGCGGGATGGGTGACGGAGGCATGGCGTCGCGGCTACTGACGAGGAGGGATGGGGGGGGGGCGGTGGAACGCAAAATAGCGAGGTTGCGCGGGGGCGTGTGGGCGTGGGGGGGGAACAGGACGGCAGGACAGGCAGGGGATTGATCGCGCCCGTCACGTGGCTGTGGGCGTTCTGCCTCGCTGCAGGCCGTGTATTTAAAGAGGGGCTGTTGATCGCCCGCCCACCTACGCGTAACCATAGAGGGCCATGGCCAACCGCCTGGTCACGCCTTGCTCATTAGCCTCCCGCAGCGGCTGCCACGACCTGCGCTGTTGGCGCCTGGGCGGAGCCGAAGACGTGTTTATGGACATAAAAGTGTAGCGCAATGATGTAGCACGATAATGACAAATAATCCCAGTTAAAAGAATTTGATATACAGTTTACATGGAGTTTATTAGACATAAAACATGGTTTCACGCACTGCAATGGGTGGTTATTAAACTAATTTAATTTTTTTTCAATGTTAACTGTTATACAGATAAAGAAACAAAATGCACATCACACATCGTTTATAATCCTCGATTTACTGAAAAATGTAGAAGAAATTGTATGGTGAAATTTAATTCAATATTTTCGTAATATATATTTAGAAAAAGTTGAATAGGTGAGTAAAATATACTTTGAAATTAATGAAAAAGATAGAGAGATGAACACATTCTGGTGAAAAATCATGAAAATTTCATTCGCTAAATTGTATTGTTTTTCTCTGTCTGTATCTATGACTTCTCTAGAACAGATACTGTCTTCTGCATCAGCGTTTAATATTTTATTATTACATAATAACACGTCTCCTTTGTCACTTTTTGCTTCCGTAAAAACATCACTAGATTTATCGCTCAGTATGTGTACGTTGCTCTTCCATTAGCATAATGTTCTTATAATACAGTATTTAATATGTAAATCGCACAAAACTTTATTATAAGCATGTTCATATAACCTAAATTACTCATTTCAAATGCGTGTAAAAACTGGACAAATATAGTCTCCGGCCTTACTGAAAGGTATCATACTTCCATTCGGTAACCCGGAACTCGGGATAAATCCAAAACAATGAAACGGTTCGTTTTTTATTAAAACACAAATATTTGATTGTGTTATTCTGCTTATTCTCAAACTTCCCCATGTAAATTCTCATATTCAGTGCGTTACAGCTCACAAGCCAGCTTCGCTCATGCAGCAAGGAAGAGGACGCTTCCCATTAAATATTTGGTTTTCACGTGTTGAATTATGGAACAGCACCTTTTTTAGTTTTTATACAGATCTGTTGTATTGTGTATATAAAACACTATGTTATTTCAGTACTAGAGAAGCTTGATATTTTTAAAATATTTAATTTCTTGCAGTGTAATATGAGAATAGTTTTATTTCTTTTTGAGCAAGTCATCCTCTTTTTGGAAAACCATTTTGTGTTTTTGTTCAGAAGCATTTTTGCTGCTGCTGGCCACTTGTATCCGAGTAGCAGTATCAATAATGTAGAATTTTAAAATTTTCATTTTGAACATTTGTATTACACTCGCAACATTCTATTACACGCATTAATGTCCGTGCACAGATTTGTTTTTAATGCTGGCAGCATCTAGTGTATCAACGAGTACGTCCACCTTTACTCCTTCTCCAGTTTCCACCCTCAGTTCTCACTCTGTGGCTCACTAGCACACGCCTACTGTCTATCCACCATTGTCACCAGACGAAACCCTTTTTCAATCCAACACATATTTGTTCCTGATACGCCAGGTCTTCGTATCCTCACGTTTATTTTCCAATATTGATTCTACAAATGCTGTAGTTATAACCACATGACTGATTGATCTGCAACGCTCTACCACCCATACCACAAGACACCCCCTTCGCCACAATCCCAACCACAAGTCATTGTTACCAGCCATTATTACTAGCCATCGTTACTATACGGGCCGTTACTATCCCGCTGCAGTCATAAAGAGGCAGAGCCATTGGCAGAACTGGCGATCGCCCGGGGCCCCGCAACTCATGGCGCCGATGATGGGAGTGATGGGAAAAATTAATAAAAAAAAATGAAAAAGAAATTCGAACTCGAGAAAATCGTTAACGCAATTTTATAAGTCGCGGTACAGTAGTCTGATATTTCATAAAATTTTCATTTAATTTTTTACCTTAAAGACTGAATTCTAGTCATCACTTGTAAGGTAGGACTCTATGAAATGAATCAAATGACGCTAACATTAAAAGAGATTCCACTGAAATTCATTTTTTTCGTGTCTTTAGCAAGTGACTTTATTAAACACTAACTAACTTTGAAGATTACCGTGGAAATTGCATTATTTGAACACTAAATACTTTCACTTAAAACTATTATTTAAAACATATTTCCAAACCCTTTTTCTAGTTCAAACGTACTTTCTGTTCTTTGTTGAAATAGAAAACCCATATAGTCTCTTGATGAAACCAAAATTTTTAGTGTTTTCGGGGGGGGGGGGCACCCGCCGTCGCCCCGGACGCCGCCACGGAGGCAGCGGCGCAGCCCGCGCCGCGGAGGTGGCGGAGCGTCGCCAGCGGAGGCGATGGCGCGCGCCCCGCGGGGCCCTCTCCGTGTGATGCGGCCGATCGCCCGTGAAGATACGCCCCCGATGACAGCCTGGTGATCGATTCCCTTGCCGGCCGGCTGGCTGGCTGATCCGGGCTGGACGAACGCATATTGGTTCCTGTTTGACGAATAATCCGCCAGTGAAGGGTTGTTGTGATGCCCGCATATATAAACTTCAATATTTGGGTTGATCTATTCACAGAGATGAGATTCTGGGTATGGATGATCATCTTCGAAGATTTTGTTTCTTTTCACCACAAACTTTTGAATAAAGGGAATGCTAATGATTAAGTATTGCCTAAAAATTCAAATTGCTGTTTCTAAACACAGTCATCAAAATTACTCATTCTCACAATGCAAACTTTTATCGGTAACCTGATAACATAGTGTACTGAGGTAAATTATTCGAACAATCAGCATTGAATTTCTTTTAATTCCTTAAAAAGATTAATTAAAAAATAGTGAAATAGAGTTGTTGACACATGTTTCAAATCAAGAATAAATTGACAGTAATAATTCCTCAATGGCGAATATACGGAATAGAATAAACTTTCTGACACTCCGAACTCCAACCATCAAAGCAACCTTTTCTTTAATCTAAGGAACTGCGTGATAAAAAATTCTTTCATTTCACTAGGATGTGCACGTTTATTAAAAATGGTTTATATTTTCACTACAAACTCGTAAATACAAGACTTCATATTCCATTTATTTCAGTACTAATAACAATGTTATAGGTCGGTGCAAATTAAGGGTAGAAATATCAGTAATGGAGAATGTAATTCAATGCTCTTTGTTTACATTCTCCAACTAAAACATCAGCAAATATTGAGAATAAATAATATTTGGTATTGAAATGGCCTGCGTTGATCAATTCTGTATATACAAAAACGACACAATGTAATATATTTCTCCATTTGGCTGACTACAAATATTAATTTCAAACATTAATGGGAAATACAAACTAAAACGTAACAATTTAATCACACGTTTTCTGCAGCGAACTTTTGAGATATTGTGTGTATTCATGAAGATGAAGAATCAGTGATCCAATGCGAATAAACAGACTTATCAGTACACATCTCATTTTTTTCAATGCTACTGTTATGAAGTAGACATAGGAAATTAATTATAAACAATTTCAATAACTTTTCGTTATTAAAGGAAATATTTTTGTGGTGCCAGGTGTGCCAATTTGTCCGTTTTTGGTCTAATTTCCAGATTGGCTATTTACGAGTTGATTTTGTAGCAGAATAATCTCAAAGAGAGACATTTATATTATATTATATTTATAGAATTTTTATTTGTGGACTCGGAACATCTTCTCAAGCCCTTTCAGTGCAACTTATCGCAAGCGGTCGTCTTAAATTACAATACAGCTTACTCGACTAGGTTTACTTCGTAGAAATATATTTTGATGTCCTCGATCTGAGGGGACACTAAATTCGATTCCAGCGGTTAACAACTTCCTGTCCTCAAGGTAAGTTTTATTCTGAGAGGCCATTTAAGCAGGCCAAATATTGAAAGCAATACAGGAGCTCTTATCTGACATTGGATGAGCTAATTCATGTCAATATTTATCTACGCACGGTTAATTCATTTTTGTCACTCATGTTCCAAGCAGGTGAGCAAGAAGTCATTTATTTCAACTTCAGAATAATGTAGTAACTATCAGAGCTTTGTGAATTGTATCTCTCTACAACTAATGACGATATCACTACACTATGTGTCTCCTTGTCGCCCTTTCCTTATTATTAAAGTGACATTAAAATAAAAGTGCTAAGAAAAGGCAAAATAAAATAGAAAAATTATCACCGACTGGGACAACTCAGTGGCATAATCAATTAAGTCTGGAGCATCTTTGGCTAGGTGAATCTAGGTTTTGAACGGAGAGTGCAGAGAGAATTCTACTTGCCTCAGTTCTGATCTGAAATTTTTCCGAGTTTCTCCGATCAATACCACCCGAAAGCTGGACAGGCCAGAGACCGCACGATATATTTCCTTCCACATCCTTGACCCCTCCTTTCCTCATACACAAACGTTCATGCTCCATAGTATCACTCTTATCAGAAGAATAGCATCGGTAGGCTTGTGCCTGTCCTGGCTAAGGCGGCGCCCACTGGGGGAGATATCTGGAAGAAAACTGGCAAGCTGGCGTGTAAGTTGGCAGCGGATCTCCCGTTGCGACGGGGACAGGAACAGCAGCACTTTCCGGGATATAAGATGCACTACACTTACGAGACCAATGACCAGAGTAGTTGATTCCTCCGGAGTTTCTATTATATATATTGTGAGTCAAAGTGCGATGTGCAATAATGGTAATTTCATTGAAATTGGGCAGAGGGGCTAACAGTGACTGGTCTTCCCGCCGCAAGAGCGTCATGCAGCGCCCGCGAGAAGCGGGGCAGGCGCGCGGGGCCTCTGCGAGGGCGACCGCCAATGGAGCACTCGAGAGGCTGCTGCGCGCCAGGGGGCGGCAGTGCGGCCCCTGCGGCCGGCGTCGCGGCACACGCAGCTTAGCCCGAGCTGCGGAGAGGAGGAGGAGGAGGCTCGGGCGCGGCACGTGTGACCTCACACGCAGGGCCCGAGGGCGCAGGCGAAGGCGGGAATGCGGAGGCGGTCGAAGGGCGCCGAAGGGACGCAGAGAAGAAGAGGTGGTGGGGGCCGGAGAAAGTCGGAAGGAAACGGCTGGAGAGCAGTGGGGGATGGGAGGTGGTGTACGAAGGAGGAAGCGTGATAACTGAATGGCATGGGGAGGATCATGGGTTATGGAAGCCAGAAGGAGAGGAATTCTTAACAAAGTGGTGAGGAGACCGCTCGATGAAGGGAGCGGAAGTTGGTGGGAGTATGAGAGGAAAAACGGAGAGGTTGGATACGGTTGCCAGGAATGAAACCAGAATAAGGCTACGAGCACTGATGAAAGAGAGGATGAAGCGGTACCAATAACCTCAAATAGTGGATAAGGGATAGGAACATTTGTAGAGGAAGTGGCGTAGAGTCCACGAAGATGAAAAGAAAAGGAGGTGTAGGACGGCAACAATTAGTGTGCCATGATGTAATGTGGCGGGCGGGCAGAGGGCGTTAATGAAAGTGTTGCCGGGGCTGTGGCAGTGCGTCATAGGGCGGCATCGTTGGGATGGGAATCGGTGAGGCGGGCAGGAATGGTGGAGGGCAGTGGAAGTGTGAATACGACATGGTGGGGGTAGAGCTACGGCAGTGGGCAATGGAGTTGTGGCGATACTGTTGGTGAAGAGGGTTAGCGGCGGGACGTGGAGAGGCGTGGGCAGTCGCGAGCTTATCGCGACAGGGCTGTGAAGATTGCAGTGGGGCCGTCGAGGTGACGGCAGGGACATGGAAGGCACGTCGGGGCTGCGGGGCCCGGGCGAAGAGTGGGCGGCAGCAGGGCGGTTTACGTGTGGTAGGCGGCCTCCGGTGCGGCGTAGCGGCGGTGGCGGCGGCGGCAGGACTTCAAAGTGTCCCCACGAGTTGTAATTGCGTCGTGGGCGGCCCCGAGCCGTGGCGTCGCGCGGGCTGCTAAGCCATTAGCAGGAGCAGTTGCGGCGAGACGCAAAGCTTCTTAGCCCGGATTGCCGCGCGACG
>BOPP01000049.1:1992732-2005462 GCA_017312745.1 Gryllus bimaculatus
GGGGTTCGACGACGGCGTGCGTGGGCGCTGAGCGGCCTCGAGGGCGGGGGCGTAGAAATGGAAACTACAAAATGAGCAATGCGCCGCCGCAGTTCAATACGCACAGATTTACAACCCTAATCTCAAAAAAATACAGTAACAAATGAGTCCAAATTCATTGGTAACTCTCGATAAAGAGGAGTTTACCTGTTTCAAAATAAAAATCAACAATTTCAACGACTTGATTAACTGAATGAGGATATATACAGACAGAAAAATAATCTGTATACTAAAACATAAGAGACTGCTTGAAAACCAATCAATAAATGACGCAAGCAAACAGAGAAATGTATTAAGGTGAGGTCATTGTCTGAAAAATAATAATTAAATTTTGAGAAACATTACGACTGAACCTGGAAAGAAGGCTTCTTTTTATTTTTTTATCCACTTACAAACT
Organism: Gryllus bimaculatus; assembly: GCA_017312745.1. Taxonomy (NCBI): domain Eukaryota; kingdom Metazoa; phylum Arthropoda; class Insecta; order Orthoptera; family Gryllidae; genus Gryllus; species Gryllus bimaculatus. Next base: position 1,993,169 of record BOPP01000049.1, read on the forward strand.
AAACCTTGGCCCAATTGTGAGGGAAGGATCACGTCCAAAAATAACACAGGAAAAGTTTTGGGGTGAAGGCTATGTTTGACGTTTTTCTCGAACACTCAATGGTCGTGACATTTGTGAACAGCTCTAGTGGATCAACGCGCCATCGATCACCGGACCTCTTCGCATTGACAGATCCATTAGACAAGTCGTTTCTTTCTTCCAAACCTCCGACATAGCACGAAATGGAAGTTGAAAGTCAAGCAGTGGGGGCGGTGGAATCATTTTACGGTAAATGTGACCGTGCCTTATGTGTACATTATAATCACGTAATCATGAAATTTAATTTAGTTAATAGCAGGAAAAAATAAAATAAAACATATGGTAAAAATACTCCCGGGCAGATTAAGGAGATGACACTAAGTGTTCCGAATAAATATTTTCTCTTCAGCAACTTTCCTTCTTTGCGCACTACCTCCTAAAAAGAGCAATGTTTCCCAAATGAGGACCACTTCTCGATTTGCATGCCCCGGGTCCGACGACGCTCCAATTTTATCGCGTTTCTCTTTCATAAATCTTAATCGCGACCAATTACTTCCTAGTTCCCCAGATAACCATTAAACGGGCAGCTGGGAAAACTTTTGCTACCCTGTCTTCTTCCCGAAATGCATGTCGTAATTTGTTCCGAAGCTCCTGTCTCCTCCTCAGAACTTCGATATTTAACGTCCTCATCCAACTAACATTTGAATTAAAGGTTTGAATACATTAGGACTATTTTGAGTTACTCCTTGTAATGAAAAGTCACTTAAGAAATTCGGGGAATCTGCCGGCGCAAGCGACTAACTTGTCGCATTACACGCGGAATTCCCGAGGTAAGTTTGAACTAGGGCTGACGCGCAGATGGGACGTACGTGGATTAGAGTCCGCCAAGTTAGTAGGCCTCCGGCTGCGTTCCGGTGAGCGGGGGGGGGGGGTGGCGACCGGAGAAAGAGAGGAAAATGGGGAAAACGTTTGTGAGTGGAAGGGGGGGGGGCGTGAGCACTTTGAACGCTTCGCTTTAATACTCGTTGAGCCTGTGAGACAAAAGGACGGGTCGGGTGGGTGCAGACGCGCATGGAGTTTTCAACGGGTGCGATTACCGACGGCAGCGCGGCGTAGTGGCCAATTTGCGCAGTCTCCGGCCGGTCAGCGCGCGCAGGCTAGCACTGCCACGTCGTCGCCGCCCCCGCCGCCCCCGGGGGGCTCCGCCTTCGCCATAAAACTGTCAAAACAAGTTCATTACGTGTGGAAATGAGGCGGCGTGAAAATCGTTTAATGGAAATCTCGTAAATTTACGCCAAGGCTAAATTGAACTTGCCCGCATAGAGGCGGGCGGGGGCGCCGTACGTGGACATTAGGACGGTTGAGAGCTCGCCAGAACATGGCTATTTCGCAGAGGACTTAACCACGCGGGGGATGAGGGTAGAATTACGCTCGCTTTCGCGAATTGCGCCGTCAAAATATATTATGTTGCAACGACGCGTACGTGTATTTGGAATCAACAATTTTATTCACCAGCTTGTGACATGAAATACCGATGACCTTCCATGAGTAAAGTAAATTCAGCCATTTCCGATTGTGTAGTTCAAAACGTGAATAAATACTGAAGTAATTCCGAGAGATCTATTAACTTTTTCAGATTTAGTTAATGAAACTACTTTTCCAGAGAATTATCTTGTGTTATTTTCCCGAGCCAATGTTTTAAATCATGGATATTACAAAAGCTTCATGGGAAATTTATGGAACTGAACTTTTTGAATTTGTCTGCCACTTATGTCAAACCATGCTTTCCCAATGTGGGCAAATCATCTGAAACCCAGTTGTCATTAGAGAAAAGTTTTTACCTGCAACGTTCATGTCGAAGTTGATTTGTTACAAACGTCCCCACTCGTGAAATAAGCCGTTTTTCCTCCAAACCCTTAATTTTTTCTGAAAAGAGACAGCTTGTCTCCGTCAGGAAGCGGGTAAGATGTAAAAGCCATATTACATCGAGAAACTTCCCCCACCCTTAAACCTTCAGCAAACTCTCCTCTCGTCGGGATCGTTTTTCAAGTCGAAACTAGTAACGTATCGCTACGATACACAACCGGGAATATTGATGGCGCAGCATTTTCAACACTCATTTATCATACCGCCGCATCGACGGGAGTGCGCCTGTACTCACGCGCATCGCGAACTTGAAGTGATGGAACGCAGCAGACGTCGCGACCCACGGACTCGACGGGCGCGGAAGTATTTGCAGAGAACGAGTAACACAATCGCTGGAGAAAATAAAGAAAAAATCCCACCATTCGGTTTCAACTCCCTCCCTCCCTCCCTCCCGCGGGGTTGTAATTGCGATTTGCCCTCTCGTTTCCATAAGCGGTGCACACCGACGCGCAAATGCACTTGGTATTAAAATCCTCTGCGCTTCGTCTGCGAATTCCAGGCAGCGGCCAGGGAGGAGCGTGGGAGGGGGCGGTTCCTACTAACCCGGGCGCGTCCCACGCGGCCGGCGCGCGCGGCTGCGTCACCAGCGGCGACGAATCCTATAATTAATTCAAGGCAAAGCAGTGAAATTGTCGTGAAATTGGATTACCGCGAGAACGCCCCATAATGAATGAAATCAGCGCGGGGGGACTGACCACAGGCTCGCCATTGACGCGGGGGAAGAATGCTGTCCGGTGGATGGCGCGGCGCGGCGCGGCGGCGGGGGGAGAACGGAGGACAAAGCACGAGTGACGGAAGGCAGCGAGTGGAGGGCGAAGAAAGGGCGGGGAGGAGAGTGCCAAGGGGTTTCAGCAGGAGGGGGGACGTCGAGAGTGGAGGTATTTGGGCGAGACGTGGGAGTAAAATGGTAGGCGCCGATGGTCCGAGAACGAATGGCAAGAGAAACACTGGCTAAAAGTAATGGAGAGGTGGGGTGGGACGACCGTAGAAGGCGACAGCTAAGGGCTGAAGTAGAGGCGAGGCTTGAAACAAAGAAGACCGACGGGTAGAGGGGAAAATATAGTAGGGAAAAAAACAGATGGACTGTGGGTGAAGGTCGATAGGTTAAGGGCAATAGACGAAGGGCTATGACTGAAGGTCGATGTGTGAAAGACAACGGGTGAAGAACGATGGATGAAGGATGGTGGGCGAAGGTCAGAGAACGATGGGTGAGTAATAAGAAAAAGAAGGCAAAAGGTGAATGATAGAGGGTAAAGAACGAAAGGCGCAGAGCGGGGAGCGAAGGGCGAATAGAAGGGAGGAGAAGGGCGGAGGGCGATGGCCAGAGGTCGGCGGCTAACGAGCGGGGAGGGGCGCACAATACCGCCCAGTGGAAGTGCGGCAGGGCGACTCGTCCGCTGACAAGTCTCGCTGCGCCAATACCACGAGCGCCAGTCGTCGCCCGCGCTGCGCTTCGCCCGTCACCGACGCGCGGGAGCTGACGCCTCTCCACACCCCCACGCACTCAGATGGCTGGCGCACCTCCTGCAATCCTTAACTCTATTGGCAGTCTCAATAAACGAATTTACGTCTTTCACCATGGTATTGGTTGATATTAAGAGAATTGATTCTCTTCCTGGCGACTTTATTAATGCGGAATCATTAAATGCTTGTTAAAAGGACGCAAATGCCAGTGTCTTAGAATATTCGGAAACTTACACCCTATCCGTTCGCTTTCTTTGTCTCAGGATGTGTACAGGTATTTCGCTTCCTCCTGACTCTGATAATCGTATTTAACAATAATAAATAGTGGATGAATAGGGAGCATCCATATTTTGCGGGCGCGCAGCTGGGCATCTGAGCGGCTGAGCGGGTTATTCAGGTTCGCTAGCTGTAGCGAGGCAGCCACCGCAATGCGGAGCCCGAAGGGAGTGTGACGTCGCCTCAAGTACATCAAGGAGCGACAAGCGATCGGAAGACAGTCGTCGAGCTAAGCAGCCCACTGGTGATAAGCGGTGTACGAGTACATTCTACCTACGACAAACTTCGGCTTGGTACATCTTCTGGTGGAACGAACTTGGTTACTTCTAACGGTGGATTGTTAAATCGCAGGTTTACCGTACGATTTGAATTGTTGAAATTGCACTAACTTCATTCAATAAATTATTGTGTTTTGCTTACTTCTGTGTATTTTTGGACATAACTTAATATACAACGTAGTATTATATAATATCACCAACATCAACATCAATGTCTTCATTACACCATGTAAAATATAAGATTACCTCCTAACAAAACCATTACTCATTGATATTCAAATGTCACTATTATTATCAAATTAAAATCATAAAGCTGCTCTTAGCTTACTTACTGTGATCACGGGTACACGGGAGTAAAGAGTTTGGATTTTAACAATAATGCATGAAATAGACTATCTGAAAATACTCAGAATAATATTTATTTAAAAAAATGTTTTATTAAATTTAAATATCTTTAATATAATTTTGATTCATAACAAGTGGATTATGTAATGTACAAATATTCTAAGCAAGGTTCTAGGACAGTTGCAAACAAAACTGAACGAAGTATTAAAAGATCAAACTGAGAAGCCTACTGTAATTCACACATGACACTTTGTGACGATTTAAAATTGGACACCACATCTATCACCAATGTAATTGACTGTACGATGTATGGTAATAAGGTATTCTCCATAGAGAGTAATTTTAGCCGGACATGAAGAGCACCACAATGATCCGGCAGCTCAAGAAACGTAAAGTTTATATCACGTTGAGATTCGCTGATTTTGAAGTCAAACACAAAAGGCAATTGCATGCGTTGCGACTTACCGCGCGGACTCGCTTAAGTTTATTCGCAAAAGAACCAAATCCACCTACTAATCCTCTGTTGTGAGCTGTTAGAAAACAATTACGTTGTGGACAATAACAATGAAATTTTATTTCGCACCCGTCTACTTGGGAACTATCATAGTTTTTTATGACAATGACGACTGTAGGACACGGAAGGCGCGTCGGCAGATAATGACAAACTGAGTAATGAGTAATACGCTCGGACTAACCCAGAAAGGGAAGGACGGCTGTAAGATGAAAGCCATGGAATAACAAAAACACGGTGAAGTACCTCCTTTATTTCTTCCACGAGCTCTTTCACTACGGCAAACAGTGGTCAGAACATACTGTTCTGCCCACCTTAAAATGTAAAATATAATGCAACTTATGAAAAATGTCACTGTCGCATTTACACCGAAAAAATGACAGATTATACTCATTTCGCATAATGTGAGGAAATGATGTTTTCACCATTCCACACATTACTCAATGGGTGTCATACGAATGTGAATAGTGACATGCTAACTTATGTTTACGAAAAAAAATGGAGACTTTGCCCTCCTCCCTCATGAAAAAGTGTCGACCTCCGGAGAATCCGACAGCATTTAAACCGTGCATGTAGATTGTGATCGTTTGTCATTGCTTCGAGTGACATGCGATTTTATTTCCATCATTTCATATTTATTTCTTTTATTTCAGTTGCTTGTCTCATAGTGCTGTTGCTTGGTTTACTGCAATCTATTTTAAATAAGCTTGCTTAAATAGTTTGTTCAGTTGTTGCGCCATTGCCTTCCTTTCTACAATTATTTAATTGATATATTTTATGTCATGTGCGCTAATTACAAAGGCCCCAGCATTGCTCCGTCACACATGCCTCAACGTTCCGACGCTAAAGAGATCAACTGGCGATCAGCCCCGACGTCAGAGGGACCGATTCAGGCGCGCCCTCGAAAAGGTAGCGTTTCGTTATCGTGGCAGGGACACCAGCACCCCGGCGTGGAGCGGCACAGGCAGATGTAAATGGTCATGAATTGCAGCGGGTACGTCAATCGTGTTTTCAGCGATGTCATAAAGCTGTCGCTGCCAATAAAATGAACATTGGTTCCTCTACGTACGGTGTATACGATCCTACTTTCCGTGTGTATGCGTGATATGTGAAATATGCTTAGATTGGGCAAGTCATTCGGTGTGAGGTATCATTTGGCATATCATTCGGTCATGTGGTTTGCATATCTCGTGTAAAGCGGTTTGTATATCTGATGATGGTATTAATCTGTCTTTGATCTACTCTTGTCCTAGTATCATTTCACTTCTCAACCACATTCATGTATTAGCGCAGCTAGCATTAATCGAAACAAATGCAAGGAATTTTCGTAACCATTCGCGGCGCGACGTGCAGAACGAAGCAGGTGAGCCAATAGCGCGAGCGGCAGCGGGCAACTAAGCCGGAAGCGAGCGGGTGGGCGGGTGGTCGGGTGGTCGGGTGGTCGGGTGAGCGGGTGAGCGGGTGAGCGGGTGAGCAGTGGGGGCTCTGAGTGGAATGAAAGCGGGTTGCACGCGAGGGGAGGGAATTAAAGGCTGGAGTAGGCGGATGGACGGACAGCTGCGACCGGCAAAAGGAGGGGTGCATGGAATCCGACCCTCGGTTCTCGATGTGGGCAGCACAAAAGGCCCGGACATAAAAATGAACAAATCGGCTTCCGCGACTGTGCAACTGCGCCAAAGAAACTAGTTTCGCCAGGAAAAATTAGGATTTTAATGAGTAGCAGGGATTAACAGTGTACGGAGAAGGCTTCAACACCAAAATTATTACCTTCAATTTCAAAAATGTGTTCTAAAAAACAGATGATTACAAATTATTTTATGATTACAAATACATATGAGATGCATTAATTTGAATACCTGAAGAAGTAAATGAGAATAATATAAATAACTACAACAAACACAGGAATGACTAAAGCAAATGCAACACTCAACAGAACAGACGGAATGCTCAAGAATACAAATGCCCAGAACAGACGGAATAAAAGTGAGAAGAATTTCGCTTTGGCGGAAGAATATATGCTTTATCGCTAAGGACTGTGGAGTGAACTTGAAAGTTTCCGGGCAAAGTTGAGGTGAAACGCCACAAAAGTTAAACGTCAGGTGTTGGTGTCAGTTGCTTTTCACTCGCAGTACATCGAATATGCAATTAAAGTAATTTTTAAGCTACGTCATGTTGAAAGCAGCGATATGTATGACAAATATCTAGAGATGATTCTACGTAAAATAATAAAGAAAAGGAAAATATTTTATCATTTCATTCCTATAAGCATATTGCGATGAATTACATTTTTTGCAAGTTTGAACCATAATAAACAAGACTTTATACGTATAAATATATAACATTTTATCCGTCACATTCACAAGACTCTTGCGCTTACCTATAAAGTTTGCAATATATACACTATCGAGTCGCACATGTAATTGCTGACGGGAAGTGCACTTCATGAGACTTGAAGTAAAAAAGGGGAAATAAAGACGTATTACTAACATGTAATTCGACAGTACACACGATCTGACACGAAAATAATTTCGAGAAATAAAATATTTTAAAAAGTAAAAAACATAATTTAGTTTTAAATATCTACTGATATATAGGTCTTTTCCTGAGAATTTTAGATCTTGACCTTCAATTATTTTTTATTGATTTTTTAAATCAAAATCATATCATTAACGTACAAATAATATAATCGAAAGTGTCATTCAAAAAGTTAGAAATAACTTTAAGATATATAGTGATAAGTACGGATTCGATGAAATACGTAAACAAAAATAATTAGTATTTCGATCATTATAAAAAAATTCTCGTAGCTATTGGCACATCAAGTGAAAATGCAAATGGAAAAAGGGGGTTTGTTGTAAAGCCAAGGGACAACGAACATGGCGATTTGATGAGCAGATCGGCAGGCAGGTGGCTCAGTGCGGATGTTCAATGTCGGGCTCGAGGGGGAGCGTCAACAGGGTTGTAAACTGTGATGGCAGAGCTGTAGAGTGAGGAGCAGGGAGGAGGGGGGCGGAAGGAGAGTGAAGAGGCGATGAAAGCAAGGTGGGAAGAGAAGAGATAGAAAGTACTGGAGAGGAGATTGGAAAGGGGGAAGAAGAGTCTAGATGGTTACGAAAGAGGAGCGAAATGTGGATAGTTAGGTGAGGGTGGAAAAGGGAGGGGAAGGAAAAGGGTTGGTGGTTAGGTGGAGGGAGGTAAAGAAGGGGAGGGAGGGAGTGTTTGAAGAGGTAGGAAGGGAGGAAGGGTGGAAGCGAGGAAGGGCGGAAGGGAGGAAAGGTGGAAGGGAGGAAGGGAGGAAGGGAGGAAGGGAGAAAGGGGGAAAGGGAGAAAGGGAGAAAGGGAGGAAGGGAGGAAGGGAGGAAGGGAGGAAGGGAGGAAGGGAGGAAGGGAGGAAGGGAGGAAGGGAAGGAGGAAGAACGTGGCCGGTGCACGGGGAGAAGGCAAGCCCGTCATCGCGGCCAGTGCCGCCACCGTGTGCGGACTGCAACCCTCTGAGCTTGAATACGTAACGATTCCATTCATTTGAACCGCGCAGAGTGGTTCAATTTTAGTTCGACACTTCGCTTTTGGAAAGTCGTTCCCCTCTATTGAGGCGGGAATGGGTCCGAACGCGAGGCCTAGTCCCTCCCTAAATGCCGGCGCGTGATCTAAAATTCGTTACGATGAGATTGCTCCAGAATTAAGAGTGTTCATCTGAATTCAACGTTACGGGGGAAGTGGTTTGAAAATTCATCACGCATTTAAATGCATGCGCAATAAAACCTAACGATTTCTTCTGCTACGCGACGTGTTAGAAGGGATGAAAACACTTTTTAGAATGAAAGTGTAGCAACGTTTCCGCTTGTTGGGAGCAAAGGGTTAATAGTCCTACGTGCACCGTCAGGAGATTGGTGACTCTTGAGTATTGTGTGATGTTTACGAGGCAGAGAAATGTCTCTTCTAAGTGGGCGTTTTCTAAGTCCATTGCAGTGTATACGATAAAATTTCCTCTTTGCTCCTTTGAAACGGCTGAGAGCAGGGGTGATGGACAACAACTGCAGTTGAGTTCGAGATACTCTCTCCTGTTTTTCACGATTCCTGAGTAGGAAGTAAACATAATTATCTCGACTGCTCTTGTTTGGCTTTCTCCGGCCATTCTCCATCAGGACGTGGGCGCGGAGTTCTGTTCTAGTTTGATCATTGCGAGATTTATGGCGCAAACATTTTCCCCATTTCCACGAGACAAACACGGCTGGAAAAACAAGATTGCGGTGCTACGCACGTCGTCCGTTGAAGATGTATTTACAACAGAGGTCTACGAACTGTTGGAGAATGTTAACTATAATTGAAAGCTCAATTTCTCGCTTGATGAAAGGAGAAAACGGAACTACAAAATGCTTTTTGTAACAACAAACTTTGATAATATATTAAACAACATAGAAAGTGCTCTAGTAAAAGATATGGGGACAAATACTGAAGTTGAAGTCTCATTTATAATAATAAATTAGAGAGAGCATAGTGCAAGCATGGACCAAAGCGATACACGAGTGCTAATTTAGAAATATCACAAAAAAGTCAATATTAATGCATACTTTGTACAATGTCAATACGTTGAAAATTGTATTTGAAGGAATAAAGAGAGATCAACCAAATGTAACTAAAAATATGGAAATTGTTTTTAAATTATACTATCTCTCTCTCTCTCTACGTATCTATATAATATATAATACGTAATATGTAGGGACATATATAGCACAAAACGGCAGGGTAAGTTTTATTGTTATCATCGTTGATGCAATGCACTAACAAAATAGAGTTCACAGACATTACTAATGCAAATCGATAAGAATTACGATCTGAAAGAAGTGCACCCACTTTTCACCCTCTTTGTACATTTTATTTCACTTATTATAAGAGCACTTGAACCTTTTGAGAATAATGGATGTCTTCTTTAATTGCATTTTCTCTCCACTAAACTAATTTTCTTATACTATTGGAATATGAAATCAAAATCTGTCACGATTTGGCACATTTGGAGTGTGTGTGAATACTGCAGATACTCTGAGACTCAGCCCCTCATTTGGACTGAGTGTTGGACCTCATGTACAGTAACTCCGAAAATGAAAATATCAATTTCAAATTCAAGATACGCACACACATGCCATAACAGACTCGGTTGGCAACATGTTAACATGAGGATCAGGAAAATAAAGTACAATTATAATATTGAGGACATACAGTGCAGAAAAGCTGTTTTTTAACCTCAAAGAAAAATTTCGATGAAATTGTTTCAATCAGCTTTGAAACGTACTTTAAAAATTTATTTTTTTAAATGAACGCAAAAGAAACCAATACTCAATTATCTGTTACGTTTTATTATGTACATACGCACAGTAAAGAGAAAAAACGAGAGGATATTACTCCTCGTACTATTAGAATGGTTTGTTACAACACTTGCAACTAACAAAAAGTGAGCATAACATATCTTCTAATTTATTAGCAGATGGCAATTTGTCCAAATCTTAAGGCACGGCTCCCTTAGTGCCGGAGCGATCTCGGACTGAAGGCTCGCGGGTTCGGATCCCGTGTCGAGCTTAGTTGTATTTGTGTTCGTCCTTTCACCCTTCACCATCACCACATCACATCATGCTGTTAACCATACCGTTAGTCTATAGTGATCGCTAATGACATAGCTGTTGACGCGACCTTAAATAATAAAAACAAAAAACAATCACTGCTATCTTCGAAAATTACACGCCAACCAACAAAAAAGTGTTTTATTGTTCTTCTTTCCACAGTGATAAATAAAAATAATTAATTTGGATAATATTTCACGTAAAATCATTAAAACTTCACAATATTACTCATTAGTTTACAAAATGTATTACAAACATTATGTTAGCCACAAAATTATTATTGAAAGTTCAAGCATGTTCTATGAAATTACCTGGAATTTGTACCCAACTTTTCCCTGATGTAACGAAGGAAGGGTAGCTACCAGAGACGAATTTGTGAGCTGAGCAAAATATGTTCATTGCTCGAAGCGTAGTTGCGGAAGTTGCTTGCTATCATTTGCGTGAAATGGACGTTTTATCTTAATTTCAGCTTAAAATTTCTTATAAACATCGAAAATTGTATTTTCATTACACTTCCCTCTGTCGTATGGTGCTCAAGTGTTCTATTATCGAGTACTGAAGAACGGAGAAGAAATATTCTAAAAAATAAATGAAAGAAATAAAGTGAAAGCTGATCGGAAAGACAAAAGTGAAGTGTGCGTGGAGTTGTAAGACTAATAATATCCAATCTCGCAATATTATCGAATACTAGGAGTAACGCGACAAAAACGACGAGACGAAAGAACTCTTGCTTTAATAATGAATAAAAACACAATATTCACAAAATTTCAGTACAGGTAGTTTTTTAATATTCTGTTAATGTTTCCTATATATACTTTCCACACTAAATTGCTCTCAATGACATTCTCCTCAACAAACAGTTGCTTTTAATTTGGAGAGGATAACGTGAAGTTGCTATTGACAAAGTGAGGCTATTTTAAGAACACGCACACTTGTCGAACGATTGGCAAGTGTGAATGTTTTTAGCGTCATTGAAAATAATAAAGAGCTCCTTTTGGGTATAAAATTTAGGAACCTACGTTGCGGATATTGCTGTATTTTCACCTAGCCCCAAAGTTACTCCAAACAACATATAGCGCGCCACTAAAACTACCGAATACAAGATGTCGTTCTAATAACATCAAATTCTGCAGGTTGATAGTTCAGATTAATCTGTTTTTAATTTTTTGTTGCTCTTGGGAACGTCTGTTGCGAATAATTTGTGTGGCATCGTATCTTTAAACCACAAGTACTAATACACAACAACAACAAAAAGTTCCTATCTTGCTCACGCTGCCTAAACTTTACGATAAAATCGCGGGGATGCAGGAAATTACTTTCTAGAAGAATTTTTTAAATTCTCCCTTTGATGTAAATTTATAGTTACTCACGTGACCAAAAGTTCCAAAAAAGCAGTGCGTGTTTCCTTGTTTGTTTTGTTAATATCATGCCATTTATCCTTTACACTTCAGAGAAGAACATGTATTATCTCTCCTATTTAATGACCACTAAGACTCATTTTTGACATTTAGAGATATTTTCTAGCCAACACAGTAAGCTTCAACATTAAAAAATGTGTTTTTCAATAGTTAAGTCGAAGGAATTGACTTTTTCTATTCAAAACAGAGCCGATCGTTGGCGCAAGGAACAACTTGCCGTGGCGAAGAAAGTCCCTCGGCAGGTGCCCGGCCGCAGGACTCGCTCGCTCTCAGTTCGTGGAAACCCGTCGCGACAGCGCGTGGCTCCTCGCGGTCCAACTCGAAGAGACATTCGCGGCGCGGCGCGGCTCGGGGACGGAGATGACAGCGTGGGCGACGGTGGGCGCGAGGGGCGGGGGAGGAGACGGCTGACGGAAGGGGCGGGGCAAGGGATGGCCGGGGGG
>BOPP01000049.1:2008510-2021192 GCA_017312745.1 Gryllus bimaculatus
CCCCTACCTTCGCCGCTGCAGAATAGACAATGAGCGACCGCCTGGGGAGAAGACGCCCCCCCGCTTGCACGGCTCAAGCTGAGAGGAGGAGACAAAACACAAGGGAAACGCACACGCCGAGGACAACGCGAGTGCAGCAGGAACAGTAAACAGGGAGAGGTGGCTCAGGGCATCAGCTGACGTCACTGCAGTGCCTCTGACTAGCAGATCCCAGTTTCGTGTCCAGACAGTGTGAAGAGTTTCGACTCTAACTTGTCAGCTACCGATTGACAGTTTTCCGCGGTTTCTCTGATCAACACCAGGTAACTGCCAGAGTAGTATCCTACCAAACAGGTCACGCACAGCACTCAATCTTTTCTTCCTCTTCGTTGTTCTATTATTTTTCTTTACCTACATGTACACTAGTGTGCACTACATTACCACACACACACACACAGAAATCGCTCGGGAGCTAACAACTTGTCCCGGTTAAAGCAGTGCCCCGTGGGAGATACCTGACTGAAGAAACCCCGCTGTGGAATCACCACTACCTCCCGAGGGGAGAAAACATACACTACGTTCACGGAAAAATGATCTTAGCTTTTGACACGTATGGAATCACGAGCAATAAACGAGACACAGAGAGGGTGAGAGGGGGTCTGAGGCGAGGATAGCTTAGATACACTAGATTTTGGGGCAGCAATTAAAAGTTACATGCAGTGACAATACAAAGGATCAAACATGAATGTGCGAACAATATGATGAGACACGAGATGTGGTGGCCATAGGGAATTTATAGTTTTATTGAGTCGTAAAAAAAGGAATTCAAAAAAAGAAGTGAATGTGGGTAAGTTGGAGAGAAACGGAACAGATAATGTAAAATAGGAATGAGAGAGGAATAAATGACGCGAGTTATAGTAAGAATAGAAGAACGTTGAAAAGAAGAGAAGGGAAAAGTAAAAATGATTGCACACATGCATGAAAGCAGGGAGTGAAGTGCTTCGGAGAGAAGCTAGTTTAAAAGTGAATTAGAAATGGCAGAAAGAAGCAAAACCAATTCCCAAATTGGTTGCAAATATCAGAATGAAGAACGCAGGTTCAAAAACGACTCATCCGAATAACTCCTCAACGTGCGCAATTCGTGTATGATGACGGTGCCGTAAAGATTAATGCACGATAGAACCGAGACGGTGGCCCTCTACGGCTGCTGTGAAGGGGGGAAGGTGGAACGGGGGGAGTCGGGAGGTTGGGGCGGTCGAGTGGCCCTCGAGCGCCGCCGCCTCCGCCCACGCGATCTCTCGACGCGTCCGCAGGAATCGATCCCTCGCCCCTGAGGCCCCTGCAGCCAGCGCGCGTGGCAGAGAGCGCTCTCTTGAGACAGCCACCAAGGGAGCTCACGCGGCCCAGCCTGGCGAGTCTCCACACACCTGATTCCCGGATTTCTCACTCACAAGATTAATAATGTTACTTGACGAACTATCTGGTAAGAAAATGTTGGTAGATTCCGGGTAAATGAGCTACTTATAATCTTGTAAGAGTAGTGCATGTTATAGTAGTATAGCATGTTATAGTAGTAGTTGAATTGGAGTGTCGTGACGTGTTGGGGAGTGCAATAGAGAAGTAGAGAGAGAAGTGAATTGCAAGTGTAGTGGAGTGAAGTGTAGTGAAGTGAAGTGCAGTGTATTTGTTAGTTAAACTTTCCGTGCAGGCCAGTGATAAAATGTAGAGTTAAAGCTGCTATTGTTATTATTGTCTTTTTTGTTATATTATTATTATTATTATTATTATTGTCTTAATTTTTTTTTAATTTCATTGTATTACTATTCCTAGTTGAAATACGCAAATTGTTGTGTTCTGCCAACAGGTTGTGCACATACCTGCAAAAATAACAAATCTATCTACAATACTTATCTATATCCCAATAGCTGGCGGTGTTTCTCCTGCGATAAACCGTGAGATCGGTGCCAATATACACTTCCGATTTTGTAGAATTTATGTTCCTTCGCCTTTCTCCGACAGCGGAACAACTCCCTTAGCTGGGAGATGCTCTAAGCTCCTGACTGATCACCTAATACGTACTGTAGTGCAGCGCATATAAGGGTACTCGTGTGTGTGAGTGGTGTGTGTAAAGGGAGCGGAGGAGATGAGAATAGAGAAAGATCAGTGTGGTTCGTAGCTTGTTTGTTAAAGCACTGCTACGGCAATCGCCTGGTATTGCACACGTAAGCTTCCACGGCTCGAGTTCATGACGTCTTGAATGTCCGAGTTGACCCAGACCGCGAGCTAATCACAGGGACCTCTCCACCAATCACGACGCACCTGCCTCACCCGAGTACAGAGGCTGGATAGTATATAACATTGTAGGCCGTATGACGTAGACAGTATATAACACCGTATTACTGTGTTATTACCATGAGAAAACCTGCGATATGACAGGGAAAACGTCGGCCTCTCAGCCAACGACGCGACGTCACGCGAATGGCCAAGAAATCATCGCCTGCTATTGACCTTAGAAAACACGGAAGAGCACCGAAAAAGAGCAACGAGTTTCTAGAACTATTTTCAAAACGTTTCAGTTTTTCTACTATTTGGCATTCAGACATACTCTGGCACACTGTAGTTCAATAGTGATCTCCCTGTGCTAACACTTTTACGTAATAGTTATTTTAATTTTACGAGTGCGAGATGGAAGTAAAAGTCAAACCTCGGACCCTTCAGCATGTACTGAATAATTTTTCAGAATTTCGAACATTAAGAGTAAACGCCATTAGTTCCTATCCTAGAGTTTCGACATCTCGTCAAGATTGTGGTGCTAAAAGAATAAAATATACTACGTATAGCTTTAAATCATATTTTTCGATTGTAAGTAATTAAAGCAATAGCTACAATTATTTTTAAATTCTTCTTACATCTCGTACTAATGTTTCTTCGTAACATAAAAGGAACACAATATTTCTACGTCCCATTTATGTGCGCTTATCTCTTGTTATTTTAGTATTTTAAACAAATGTATTATTTTTTACGAATCATTTATGAACAAAAGAATTGGATGTTTTTTCAAATGAATAAATACAACAGTTATTCAGATTAATAAAAACATGAAAACTAATGAAATTGTCGTTTAATAAAAACAAGCAACATCGTACTGAATGTAAAATTACCCTACGTTGAATATATTTAAAACAAGGTTTGAAATATTTGACGCACAGATGGCAAAAAACACAACCGAATATTGCAGAGACAAAACTATTTTTTGTGCTCGTAGAACGAAAACTGGAAGGGGGGATGAAGTTGAACGATTTCTCAGTTGGCTCATGGCGTAGAGATATAAATACAATCGCGTTTCAACGTATCAAATGTATTAAAAAATGAATTTCTCCTGAAAAAGCAGGCTAATTTAAATATGACTTAAAGATACGTAGTATTTCTACGAAGTTTCCTCCGGGCGACACTAAACCATACTCTATAACTGGTATTTAAATCATAGAACGCTCTGTGTTGGGTCGTAAAACAGTATAATGAAAGAATGCAATGAAAGAATGCATCGGGAGATTTGTTTCACACGACCCTTTATTCACGCTATCACGCTGAACTATTTCCATTGCGAGTTTCCGATAGCGCATAACAGTAAAAGAAGAAACGAGGCACATCGGACTTCTTGAACGACTTACATGTTGCTGCCAAAGCACTTAAACATGCCGAGGAGGCCCACAGATGTGTCTGCGGAATTTGCATAAAGACATAAAGAAACACATAAAGCGCGATCGCCTTTTCTGTCGCCCTCCACCGGAAGCGCTAGAAATATTGGGAATATCGGCGAAGAATCTGCAGCGTCCGCGAACTTCCATAGCGGCAGCACGCGGTGCGCGGGCCAGGGGCTGCGACTGTGGTTGAAGCAACGTGCAACCTTCGGCCCATCACTCGCGAACTCGATAGGGAAATGTGATTCCAAGAGGAACATTGCATTTCTTCTATAAAACGAATGGACCCGGTAATGCTTCGCTGTTACAATGCATTACACTTCAAACGCAACTGGTCACGTGATTGTTAATCACGTTTTACGTTACGATCTGTAAAAAGTTTTGTAGATGAAAGAAATTCTCACGAGTATGTTTTATGCGTGTGTCATCGTGTGGGCATGGTTATCAAATAGGTTTTCCCATTGTTAAAACGTTAAACTTTAAGAGTTATTGTTAAATCTTAAAAAATCAATTTGGGGCGTGAATTCGCTATGACATTGCCTTGGAAAACTAGTTTACTTGTCCGAAATAATATTCAAGTAATCATTTCGGCCGATATTTCACAATCGCAGAGGCAGAATCGCAGGGGCGATGCGCTTAATACTTGAGGGTGCGGTGGGTTGCGTAGAGCTTCTTTTCAGGGGCGCGTGAGGCAGCCATAAACGTTTAAATACATCATCATAGCGCGTCTATATACGAATACACACATCCTCATTGTATTATGCCTATATTGTTCGCGTAAGTGCAATCAATAAGTTGACAAAGTTTTATCGCAATCAGATGAACGGTACGACATCGCATGAAATAGAACAAACAGATTTATTTTATGTATTAGATATACTGCCAAATAGCAATATTTATGTTAACAAAACTTTCATATCTCATAGTTCTAGCAAACATATTATCCCGTTAACTACAAATACACAGCAGCGATTTTCGAAAAGTCTCTTTTTACCATGTTCTGGATTTAAAAGTTTCTTACACACTTCCATAATAACCGGTAAAATGGCGGCTACAGTGGAATAAGGAGTTAATTGATTTAAAGCTTATAATTTAATAACGTACTGCAGAAATTACTGAATGACAAATGAACTACAGTTATAATTTGTGCCTGTCCCAATACAGACTACATCACTGCACAAATATGCATCTTTGATGTATAATAAAACACAGAGTCCCGATATTTGTAAGCGCTTTGAATACGGGTCTTTCAACTTTAAATGCAAATCGCATTCGCTCATAGACCCGCTTAACAACACCAAACAATACACTGAGGCTAGAAAAATGTATTTGGCTTGTGTTCGCAAATTTCCCCAAATGAATTCAGATTGAATTAAACCAAAAAATGTAATTACATTATGCTGAATTGTTTAGAGTTCGAATATCGAAGACGTTTCTAATGAAAGACGGCAGCTATAAATAATTTGCTTCAGGCTTCATCTTTAATCTGGCTTTTACATTCATTGATCGTCTGCAAACGGTACCTTACACGAGTCCACAAAAAACGCCCCTCCCTCACCCCCCTCTCAGCGCAACACTTTTTCACCCACGGGCCGGTCTCCCCCTCGTCGACAGTTCACAAGTCTAGATACCGGAGATCAATCATAAAGTTAGCGCAGAATATAAATGTGTTATAGCCGTGCACAATCTTGCGACGGCGGGCAGCCGCCCTCCCCCCCAAGTTCGAAGACGAACAAAAAAGGGGCCGAAAGCGCACCCTCGCGCCCTTATACCTCTCGTCGAGGCTGGCGGGCGGGCCGCCGGCGGGGGGGGAGGGACTCGGTTGAATAAATGGAAGGCTTGCGCGCGCGCTGGCCATATCGAGGTCAACGAGCCGCAGGGGGGTGGAAGTGAGGTACGGGGGGGGGAGGCGAGAGTGAGGGCGGAAGATGCGCCCGGGGTGGGCCTCTAGATGACTCGCGCCTCTTTTGTCTCGTGCGACGTCCCTCCTCCGCGTCCTCGCGATGAGGACGGCAAGCGAGGAGGGAGCCTGTTTGTTAATACAAAAGGGAGAATGGTGCCGCAGGGCAGGGGCAGGGGATGGAGCCGCTGAATAAATACTCGCGCAGGGGAGAAAAAAAAGAAAGTCTAATGGCAACTGAAACGACTGCGCTAGATTAAATTAACAACTGCAGATTACTTTCCTTATTCCGGGCAGCCTCCCGCCCGCCGCGGGGCCACTGGCTTCATCTGTCGCTACGCGCATGCGTCCGCGGTAGAGCCGTTTCGCTGTACCGCCACCTACGCGCTTCCTCAGCTCTGTTCCGCGTCCCCGTTCAGACAGCGCGTTCAGGTCCGTTAAAAAATCTACATAGTTAAATGTACATGTGTACATAACATTATTTACTACTAAAATACCTGGCGTTACCCGGGTGTTCTTCATACCCAATGTTTGCGAAAGAGGATACCCATCAATTTTTGGAAAAATAATGCGTCGCTAAAGCGTGTTTTAGAATGGGTTTGACGGGTTTCTGAAATAAACGATTCAATTTTCTAAGACGTATCCGTAATTAACAAATATTTAATGTACTTCCTAATCCCATGAAAGGATATTCAAACTCAACTGTATCTTCTCGAAAAATTTTGATACCAAAGTGAACTTAGATTTAAGTTACGCGAATAACAGGAATTTCATTTACTTTGAAACATCGATATAAGTCTAGAAGTATGTTTCTTACGAAAAAATTATCTAAAATTACATATTTTTTCTTCATTAAATATTCTTGGAGATCATCAGTAGAGTCAACAGAACTTTCACAAAAAAGGTATATTCGCTATCAGAAATTTGTGATGAAATGAAGGGTAGCTGTTCTCGAAACACGAAACCTGTTAGGACCTGTTAGGTTAAAGCAATTTTTATTTTTTAAAGCACCATCTATGAAACAGAGAAAAAATTCACATTTTTAGACATGTGGATTATGTTAAATGGCTTATGTTAAATGTTAATATTCTTAAATTAAATAAAATTTTGAAAGTTGTCCTTAACCCACACAATTTGTTTTCAAATCCCTCACCTCCAAAAACTGGTCTTTAATTACTAGTATTTTTCGTACGGTGTGTACTATTACAAGAGTATTTCTAACCATTTAACTTCACCACTCTCGGTTAATTATAGTCGAGTTTCTATTTTTGGAAACTTAATTATTGTTTTTTGATTGATATTTACTTGTCTTACTTCGGAAATTAACACCTGCTTACTCATCCAAGGACGTATTAGTGTCTTCCACGTAACATAAATTATACCTTTACATTCGATGAAGATGTTCTACACCTATTTGTGTTCCCTAGGAAACTATATTTCTTAATCTCTTATCGTCTGTTAGTTTTTTTTAATAAATACTTTTTTAATACAGCATACATAGCCATTTAACAGAATTCTTGGTTGTTATGCGGTACATATGTACACAAAAATGCCCATAAAAAATAAAAAGAAGGATTACCTCACTGGGATCTTCAATATTAGTTTCTATGCCGTGACGAAGGGACAAACCCATTTTTATCACAGAATATTACCGTGAAGCAAAGTGAGCGGAAGGGGGGGGGTGCAGAAACGAATCAGGCGAGATCGTCTGCGAATTCGCGTCAGGGCAGGTCAAGGGCAGGCGAAGGGCTGGGGAAGGGTAGCCCCCGGAGAGGCCCTTGCGGCGTGCGCGGGCAGTCCAACCTCGCGGGCTCTCGCAAGTTGCTTGCTATACGGCTCTAGTTTTTCCATTAGTGGGTACGGCCCTTACATTTCAAAGTAGTAACGGACGAGACGCTCCTTTTTCTCCGCAGGGCCACTTGAGTTCGAAGCGCTGGCGAGAGGGAGGGTTGTGGCCAGAGGGGGCAAGGCCACTGGGGATGGACCCGGTGCAATCGCAGTCAGTTTGGCGTCAGTAGTATAACCCATAACTGTGGTGGAGGCGGTGTAATTGATTAATTAGGACTAATAAATTACCGAACAACAGCTAAAGGCCATCGTTCCCGTAAGTGTGCTATTGTGCATTGATTTATGGTGGTGGAAGAAGGAGGTGAATCCTTCTCAAGCCTTATAATGGCAAAATTCGGAAATTCGTTCCCAACACGTGCCTCTGGGTTTTTTCAACCGGAAAACCCCCCACAAGAGGGGAACCCTAAAACGGAGCAAAGCTCTAAGCTTCCGACTGGTCTACACTCTCATGTGTGCATAGTGTAGAACATGTATGTGTAGTGTGAATTGAGAAGGGGTGAGGGTAACGTCAAGGAAGAGGAAGAAAATACACTTTGCCCAAGTCTCGTTCGTCAGGAACATCTAGCCTTTGTCTAGTGTCAAACTGGTCATCGTGAAACCACGTATGTATGAATCAGAGCAGCTAGTGGCTAGAATTCTGCCTCCAGATAGCAGTTGAATTCGTCTTAGCTCGTAGCTAGTGTCGAAAACCCTGCTAGCGTCGGGAACACGAAAACCTAGGACATCCTAGACAGAAGGCACTGCAGTGACATTAGTAAATCGAAAATGCAAGGGCCAGTGAGTTGAACGGACGATCCTTCTATGGCGCCGTTTGGATTTCAGGTGCTGAGGAAGGCCAAGCACTGGAGGAGGACGCGGCAGCCCGCGCCAGAAATAAAATAGCTAATATAAACGTCGGATAGATTAGAATGTCTAGCTTCTGACGGCAGGGTTTTTCCCCTCAGGGTTTTTTTTCCTGAGCCGTACCTTGGTGGGTCTCTTTTCCGGCGGCTTTGGATTCGCAGATGGACGAGACCCATTTGGTGAATACCAGAATTCGAAGATCTAAGAAACGCGAAAGTGATGTAGGTATTGTTAAAATGGGCCTTAAAAGGGGGGCTTTCGGCTGCCACATAGGATTCAAGTAATCTAATTCGTTTGTAAATAATTAACCTATTAAATAAATAACCATTAGTTATACATAGCGATGGGGTGCGGTGAATGATGGTTGGTGAAGGCTGGTTGGAGGAGGAGATGGTGATAGTGGTGATGACGTGATAGTAGAAGTGATGGTGGTGATGGTTAATGGCCATGAAGAAGTGATTGAAAATGGCAGAAGCAAAGGCGGTTGGAAGGAAGTGTGAAGTGGGAGCCGGTAGAAGAGAGTGGATTGGCAAGGAACTCAACAAAAAGCTCCCAGTGGGCAAAGTCTAACCACTGAGACAGAGAGGCAGTAGGGAATTCCAAGTAAAAGTATTCAATTAGTAGGAGTTTGCCATTAAAGCTATTTTGACATTCTCAGTTTGAGATGTAGTAGCATCCCGGGGTTTATCAATTTCATTGGCACAGACGTTTTAGCGTACATTACAATTGTTACTTGTAGCAAATTTCATCTGACTCAATTATATATTTTCAAATTATCAAGTTTCTTTGGAAAAAACACGCAACGCATTTTCTACAACTAAAAAAACCCTGTGCCTCGCCATTTGACGAAGGAAAATCACCACCAACCACCCACCGAAAAAAACATGCACTCACTTACAGGACCTTAGCAGTTGATGCGCCCGGATCACTAATAAATCAGTGAACCAACCGCTAACAAATATTGCATTTTCTTCCACAACGACCTCCGCGGCGGTGTCCCGGAGTCGAAGCCAGGCACTCAGAGGTGCCTTAAGCTGGCGCGCTGCACCACGCAGGGTCAGCCAGTGGCGAGGGGAAAGGAGGTGTGGAGTGGGGGCGGACGCAAGGTGGCCGTGCACTCGCAAGGGCCTCATGGCGCAGCGAGGGGAGGGGAGTGGGCGTGGGAAGGGGAGAGGGGCCTTCGCCGAAGTCACGGAGCCCCGCAAGGACCCCGAAGCCCTGGACGCGCGCGGCGCGGCCAAGGGCCCGGATGCGATACCGACGCCGCCGCACACCACACCACGCTTCCGCGAAGAGTGCTCGTCTAATTTAGCAGCCAGACGCCAACTCTACACTCTATCTAGCCCAGTTGGCTGAATTAGTGGGGAATAGCAGCCCACTAGCCAATAGTAACGATATGAATACGTTTTTTAATACTAGATGCTATGAGGTCATTCACGACTTTCAGCATTCATGATGAACCGAAGCTGAGGATGCTGATAATGCATAATTAACAAAATTACCAGTATGTCATAAAGATTTAAATACAAAAAAGGAATTTGACCAAATGTGATAAAGAATTTGGGAATAAATGTAGTGGGGCTGCATGCAGTGATCTACACGAATGAAAATAGTAAAATGATGCCAAAAGAAGATTAAAGAGAATGCATCCAGCATAGGTTGTCAAAGGGGTTTCGAAATTAATATCTTACAGAATAATTACTGTCTTTAGTGAAAGTTGCATGGTAAAGTGAAAACTAAAATTATTTATTGCTACTAGAAATACAGTTACTTTAACGTAATACAGAGGAGTGTGCACATTTAGGTATGATCGATCAATGGGGCGTAATATTATGTTAGGGGCAGGTTCTTCATGAAGGACAAAAATACGAAAAGTTGTTGGGCCGGGAAATATAAAATATACAGAAGAAACCTAGTGAACATACTGTAGAGGAGATAAGATTGCTGTAGAGCACGAAAAACGTAGGTGAAAGAGGAAATGATAGATTCATCAGTACTTAAAGCGACGGGAAAGAATGGATACCTAAAAGAAGTTCGCCAAAATTGTGTCATATCATTCGGGCGTCTCCTACTTTGTACGCAAACGTACTTTGAATAAACTCCCCAGGAGGTTGTGGATAAGTTGTTTATAATCACCCAGTGAGTTTAATTTAAATTAGATTAGTATCAGGTACTTCATTAAATTGAGTGAGATACGTCACAGGAAATACGTTATCTAACAGAAAATGAAATAAATTATCATATTTTGCAGGTAATACACCAAATCTCTACGTCTTTTTGGGGACGATCACCAGCTGACTCATGAATACTTTTAAGAAAAAAAATGATAGTTTCAATATCTCCTCGTTGTCAAAACAAGTATCTAAACAAGCTATAAAACCTCTCGCCGCTCTTACCCCCGCAACTTCGGGCTTTTCGGCCGGCTAACCTTCTTTTCACGCCTTCTCTGTACTTCAGAAATCAGGAGGTAAATTCCACTTCTCGATTATCTTTCCGAAACTGTCCATCCACCTTTCTGTCTGGTTCTTTCCTTCGTTTTCGTCTTTCATTTGGATTGCCAGTTCTACATATCTTTTTAGGTAGTCCTTTTCTCGTCCATTCGCTGACATGTCGAGACCAAAAGAGTTATTTTCTTTTCAATTTACCTCTAAATATCATGGTTGCGAGATTACTTTATTTCTTAACCGGTTCGTTACAATAACGCATAACATTTGAAAAACCAATTGCGTAAGTATAAACTGTTGAAGTGGACTATCGCTGAGAACGTTCAGCTGAGCTGGCGAACATGTGTCAGGCCAGCGCATAGCGGCACGTTGGGCTCGTGTGCGGCAGCGAGAAGGAAGCATGGTGGAGGCTGCGTGTCCGGTGCGTGCGCGTGGGCGTGTCTGTGTGCGTGGGCGTTGAATCGCCAAGCCGTGGTGCGGGGACCCGCTGTGCTGGCGCCCACGCGGCGCCTGCGGCTGGTAAGGCCACCGGCTCGCCGCCCCACGCACCCCGCCCCGCCCAGCCTCCTTAACAGCCTCCTCGTCACACCCTACCCGCCATCACGCCTGCCTCGGTTCCATTGAACACCCGACCCCTTCTCACGACGCTGCCTTCTGCCTTCCTCGTCGCCTCCTCATCCTTCAGCCCGCCCCTTCCCTTCTCTCTGCCTCATCAGTCCTCACTACTTCCCCTCCTCCTTTCCGTGCCCTTCTTCCTAACCCACGACAACCTCCTCTACGTAAAGATTCACCGAAGTTTCACATCTCTTAGCAGTTCTCCTCACCTTCACTACCGTCCCACTGCAGGACTCAACTCACCTCTACTCTCCAATCCCATCCCACATTATTTTCGCTCGAACCTGATTTACGTCCTCGCTCTTCTAATCCTACCCTACTATCACGTTCAGATAATTTTTCATTTCCCTCCTCGGCCCTTACCCCTGGATTAGCGCTCGTCCCGTCCTCATTCACATCCCGCCCCCTTCTCCGCCAGAATGGCATTAGGTTCCTCCGTTATTGCCCGAACTCCGCTCTCTTTCTCCCCACAAAACCTCTGCTGTCTGCGGGCCATTTTCGTCTCCGGCCTCAACTCTCGTCTCCACATCACTCTCGTTCCTCCACCACACTGTCGTACTCCCCACTCACGTCTCGCGTCACTCTCCATCTCCTCCTCACTTCGGTCTCCCCCTACTCTCGTCTCCGCCTCACTCTTGTCTCATCTCACATTGGTGGTCTCCTCGTCACTGCCGTGTTCGCTTCATCTCGGTCTCCTCTTCACTCTCGTCTCCGTGCTCAGCTCTCGTCTCCGCCTGCACTCTCGTCTCCGCCTCACTCTCGTCTCCTCCTCCTGTCGTCTCTCGCCCTTGACTCTTCGTCTCCGCCTCCTTCTTGTCTCATCTCACATTGGTCCTCTCGTCACTGCGCGTGTCCGCTTTCACTCTCGACTCCGCTTCACCCTCGTCTCCTTCTTCACTCTCGTCTCTGGCTCACTCTCGTTCCGTCCTCAGCTCTCAGTCTCCGCTCACCTCTCGTGTCCGCCTCACTTCTCGTCTCCGCGCCTCACTCTCGATGTCCGCCTCACTCTCGTCTCCGCCTCACTCTTCGTCCCCGCCTCATTATCGTATTTGTCTCACTCTCGTCTCCACCTCAGTCTCATCACCACCTCATGCTCGGTCTCTACCACACTGTCTTCTCCGCTCACTCTCTTCTCCGCTCTCTCATCTTTAACCTTGTTTTATCGTCTCTCACCTCCAGTTAACCTCTCTGCCTCACTCCGCGTTTACCACTTCCATCTCATCTCTATCCCATTCTCGCCTTCCACTACTCTCTCTCCTCTTTGCTAGCATCCTGCTTCCCATCCACCCTCGGCCCAACCTTCGTTCCCACTCCCTATTCACCGCCTCCCCTCTCCCGTTCGCGTTCGACGC
>BOPP01000049.1:2027629-2044707 GCA_017312745.1 Gryllus bimaculatus
TATATATATGTGGGGGGGTCTTTTTTAAATCAGTACATTTTTGCTGAAATAAGCTAAGAATTTTCACTTCCCTTGTTTCTAAGAAACATATTTGAAGACAAGTAATGCAATTATGCAGTCAAAAATTATTTAATAACGAAAGGTCAGAAATGTTTTACATTATTTTTTCAAGAATTACGAATTCTTAAGAAATTAGATATTATGGATTAATTTTTATTAAAATCCTTACGAAGTTTGTTTCATTAAAATATAGATTTTATGTGCTTCTGGTCTGTATTAATTATGTAAAAGGTATGTCTGTATTATGTAATGTAACCAGTATTAAAAAGTGAAGTGACTAAGTGATGAAATTTTTGAATAAGAAAGGAATTTTCACTTTATAAATATTAATATTTTTAAACACACCCAAATTAGACTGACGCAAAAGGAATCTCGAGCACACAATTTGGTGTTCCTTGACGACGATCACGCATCTCAACAAGTTTTCAAACAGATATAGCAAGAAAGGGAAGGGTCTACTTTCTCCATGCAAGCGATTGCCAGTAATATAAATTTTTGCATTACACAAACGCATTTTGTTACAAGAGTATTATATGATAAACATTATTCTCCTAAAATAATAAATTAGATACATTTCCATAATTATTGTTTTTTTTCGTTTTGAATTGAAAAATAACTGTAGATCGTATGTCTCCCAATTATGATCAGAATACCACAAACGCGTAGCGGCTCCAATTAAATATCATAATCCAAAGAGTATATTTAGGGATAAAGAGGTAATTGAAAGGTCTCTGCTGGTTTCGAATAAACCTTCCACACAATTTAAGCTCTCCAACTACTTTGCATCGCACTACATTACACAGCGCTCGAACCTTTGCCCCAACCAGAGGGAACAAACTTTCCCACGAATCCTTTTCATTCCCAAAACAAGTCAAACGAATAATTTCAGGTCAGTTTTAAGTCGTTACAACGGCGCGACCGCGGCGCCGAACGCAATCGCGTCCGCAGGCGACTGCGCCGCGCCGCGCCGCGCCGCGCCGCGCCGCACAATAGCTCACCTGCGCAACAAAGCTTTCCGGGCGGAGGAAAGTTGAAGTTGCGAGGCAGCCCTCGACGCGCCGGCCGCAAAACGGGCATCGTAACTCAATTCCGCCACAACGTTTGCTGTTTGCGAAGCCACTGCGGGCGCTCGGAGGGGGCGTGGCCACTCGAGCGGTGGGGGTGGGGGTGGGGGAAGGGACGAAGGCGCAAAGCACAATTAACATGTAGTCAAGTTGGAGGGCCGCGCGCGCAGTTGCCGAGTGGAGTGGGAGTGGTGTGGGGGTGGTCGAAATCAAAAGGGCAACGGGGTGGAGAGGGATGTACGAGCTGATTTCCTTCGTCGCCAGTCCACGAGTTGTCTTTCACAGGCACAGATGACAGAGGAAGAGATTTGTAACACCAATTTATCAACACATACTTAGAAGCACACACACGATCACTTTCCTGGATTAATCTTAAGGGATGGAATTAGTTGGGAATTGGATTCAAGATATTTCAGTGTGTTTTTGTTGCTCGCTAGTGATAGAAAATCTAGCAATTTTGAATCCCGTCTTACATCCTTCTTTTATAGGTTATTTTATGTACCCATTTTAACAAAAATCCAGTACTTTTCTTGTCACGGCTTACACACTTCTGGCTTTACCAAGTTTTTCACACAGCTTATTTTATGAATTGATGTACGGGATGTAGTTTTTACATCCTGCACTCACAAAAATGTTTCACGCTGAAGTTCCCATGCACAACCAAATTCAAGGTACATTTATATATTTATTGAGATTGTTTATATACTTATTTATGTAACTATTTACTTGTTAATCAACTTATTCATCTATTTACTATTTTATATATGCATTTACATTTTGTACATTTATATCATCCTGAAATAGTTTGCCAGGTAGAAGTTTCCCTTAGAAACCACGACTATGGAGATTATACGAAATGAAAGAATTCATATCTGCATGTCAGGTTTCTTTACCATGATCGTATAGTTTCACACTTTACAGGTAAACCTTCCCTCCATCTACGTATATATGTATGATACTAGAAACATAGAGGTAAGGGTATTACTATAATAATAATAATAATAATAATAATAATAATAATAATAATAATAATAATAATAATAATAAACTTATTATTATTATTACTATTATTATTATTATTATTATTACTCTTATTAGTATTAACGTGGTTAACCTTAAACGTTTTGAAATACATATAGGGATTACCATGACGTTTATAGTTGTTCTTACAGTATTTTCACTATGAGGCAGGATAAGAGACGAAATAGTCGAAAGAATTGTAATTCCACATTTAGCCTACGTACAGCTCCAGCTTTTAATTTCGGAGCGAACCGTACAATAGTCAATGTTTAAACGTAAATTGGAAAACGTTGTACTACTGAATTATGAAATCACACTGCACGAAATGCAATCGTGCATTTGTTCCGCGTGTGACATTTTCAAATGTATTCTGAAACATTCCAAGAACACACACCAATAAAGTCACAGCAATATATTTCATTATTGTTTCAAATCAAAATAATTTCTCAGACTGATAGCTTAGTAGCATTTGGAAATTGCTCGGAAATAATTGTTGCTAATTTCAAATGTAACTTTTCACCGAGAGGAATTCACGGAAAACTTCATTTACCTTACCAAACAAAATTTATCGATTAACAATACACCTAATTATCACAATTTTGCTCACGTGTTTTACATTTACGAGTGAAAAACAGTAAAACACCAGGCGTTCCCGTTAATTATTGCACATTAGCTCTCAAAATGTAACTTCGTTAAGAGTAATATTATTTATTATATTTTTAAACAAAAGAAGGTTCTAATAACCTAGTGGGAATTAAAATATAACGCGTTAATAAATGATTATAAAACTAAGCAGTATTTCGTAGCTCAGTCATTTAGTGACAATAATATTCGTTAAGATAATCAAGACAGTCTTCTCCTCAAGCACAGAAGGTTCATGATTAAAGCTTTAAGTACCGGGGCTTACGACCTGGATAACCATTATTAGCATCCACAGCATGTTCAACAAATTGCTTCTTCATGATTTCATTAATTTGCGGGAACTTCTCCAAGCTAATGAACTAGCAGGATACTTAATTTTTTGTAATTATCTTTCATTAACCTAGACAGATTAAAACTTATGTGAATTGAAAGACCTAAGTATCTGATATGACGTTATTCGTTAATTATGTTGTATTTTTAAACTTATTTATATTCTGAATGAATTTACAAAGTTCAGTTGACGTTCAACTTTATATTTATAGTTACAAGTTTACTATCTAACTTAATCCAATTTAGAACTAGCAATGAACTTCATCTGACGAAGGGACTCACAGATCATGTCAATTAGCTTGTTCTATGTTGGTAAATAAGTTCAAGAATGCATGTAAAGGATATCTACTTTTTATTCGAGTTTGGCGTTCTGTATCCAGTTGGAACGTTATCCAGTTGGAAATTTTTGCTTTGATTAATTAAATTCAGGTTTGAGAAGATGTTATTGGCGAGATAGGCTATATGGTAAGTGTTTGCATTGATGTTTAATTCGGCGAGTAGTAACTTGTTGGAGATGGGCTTGGGTGATGGATCTTAAGAACTTTTGGGGGTGATTTGTAATTTGTGCATATAATATTTGGCACTTTTGTCATATGGGCGTGTAGAAGGTGATAGTTTTATTTAAGAGCGATTTCAGTTGTAGAATTTTGATTAACACACAGAATAATATTGTTATTTATTCCAATTGTATGGAAAGCATTACGCATTATTCTTCCTCACTAGAAGATTAGAAGATACAATTTGATCAGTGAAGGCTCTTCTGGGTGTCGAATTGTGCCACCAAACACGCCATCACATCACTTAAATACCAATGAGGAGGGAGCAGGTACTCACATCGACGTGTATCCCGGGGTAGGCGAAGATCTTGGTGGCGGGGTCTTCGCTGGGGGAGTAGCGGTAGAACTCGTGGCGGCCGCGGTACCACTTGACGGAGTAGAGCGGCTCATTCTCCAGGTCGTACTGGCAGAGGAGCGACGCGTGGTCGCCGCGCTGCACGGCCGGCGGGATCACGCGCAGACTCACGTTGCGCAGCCCGCGCGCCTCTGCAACACACGCGGCGCACCCATCAATAGTACAGGGCAATAGTATTAACAATTCATAGGACAAACAATAGTTGCAAAACGGGGTATCAGAATGTTCTTCTCCAAATACATTCTAATGATTAAAGAATAATAATGCCGAGAGGGACATCATCCACGTGGTCCAAACACCCACATAAAAACATACTAATACATCATCATTATCATCATCATTATTATTATTGTAATTGTTATTGTTATTATTATTATTATTATTATTATTATTATTATTATTATTGCGAATAAGACCAATTGAGACAACGCAAAATGGTGCTCAGAAGTGTTTTTTAACTTTTCCTTCTGCCCATACTTCTTTCATAGTTTAACTGGGCGCCTTTTTCTCTCTTATTATTCTCCCTTTTTCCACTTATTATTATTACAATTATTATTGCTAATATTATTGTTATTATCGTTGTTATTATTATTGTACCTCTAATTCACGACTAAAAATGATACGGGTCGATTGATTATTAAGTCTTCTCTAAGTTGCAATCAGCTTCCTACGGAGCAGATACATCGTAGTGTCCTTTACGTCGATTACACTCAGCACCATCAATACGCATTAGAGTTCTGGCCCAATGATTACACGTTACCCAAATCTGAATGTTCATCTTATTTTTCAAAAGAGCCTATTTTCGAGAAATTTCAAATTAATTTTTGTAGAAAATACCCGTAGCAAAATCCAAAGACGCTCTTTCCAGTATCACTTTTTTTATATTTAGCGACACATTTTGATGAAAAAAGTATTACGTTTTGAATCATAAGAAGTTTTTTGTAGTGTACGTTTATTATTCTTAGTAAATAATAGTAATTGAAATTAGTATGTCTTGTAAACATTAATGCTCACTGAAAATTTGCAAAAACGTTAGAGGTAATATAAATATTTATTTCAGCTCACGATCATTGGTGGTAAATAATACTTGCTTGCCATTTGCACACTATTTTGGAAAACTTCTGTAATGCCGAAAGTAAGTAGAACACGTTATGTGTGTTTTTCAAAGTAGTACGTAAATGCAATTTTCTTTACTTTGCAATTGCACATTTCCCTTTCAATTAGTGAGTTTAAAGTTTTTATCCTTCCTTAAAAACGAAAATAAGCAAACAAACCATACCACATCACTATGAACGTTTAAAAATACTTTATTTCCTTTGCAAGGTTGCAAAGACTTTTTTCTTACTTTACGTCTAAAGATAACTCACGAAATACCAAAAAAAAGTCTGAAAGAAAGGTCGCTATTAAACTTTTACACTCTACTGAACCGACAATGTTTGTGCTGATAATGAGAAGTAATCTTTTCAACGGAACTCTTCTCAGACGTCTGGCTGTAATTAAAAAGAGTTAATTAAGGTCCGGGCTCTGCGCCGATCTTCCTACGCAGGTGGTATTTATTTGCGACGGTCCTTGGTCCGCGGAGAAGGAAGGCGAGTTAGTTGCTCGCTGCGCACACATTAATCCCCAAACAATCTGGCCAAGCGTGAGTCTGTTGAGTTTCGCACTCCAGGGTAACTTAGCGCGCGTAAACACGCACTGCGTGGTCGGTCGCCCGGAGTGCAAGCGCAGGGAATTAAAATGCGCAGATTGCGGAGGCGCGGAAGGCGTGCACCTGAGGTCGCCGAGAGCGACGCAAAGTTTCACAGGGAACCGTTAAAACCTTGGTTGCTACAGTGGAGTTGATCTTTGGATCGGCGATTTACAGTTGAGACTTTGCAGGGCGATTTTCACACTGCTTTGCAGTTTCCGGTGTAGTTTAATGCTAACTCAGTATATTTCAACATAATTAAAGGTTTGACGATAAGATTTATTTGCCTTTGTGGTCTTTCAATTAGCGCGATTGTATTTCACAGAATCTATGGTATTGTATCACATTAATACAAGGCTTGTTAATATCGAGAAATATTACTAGCATATTAAAAGTTCAATTTTTTATACTAATGATGATAATATCTCTCGGCACGTGGAAGCAAGAGCATAATTATTATTTGCATACCACATGGATAGAAAAACAAAAACAATCGTCCCCCTTTGTAATATGAATTAGTAAACTATTTTTGCCATTGTTAGATTTCATTACAGCACCTGGAAAAAAAATCAGAAGTTTTCATTAGAGAGAACTCAATAATAGCGATCAATATCTGGTAGTTATATCCTTCACAAGGCGTCTTTTTAAACAAATGCCGCTATTATAAAAGCGGCGCCTAAAATGTGAGAATATTGGACAGAATTACACACAACATTTATACAAAATGCCCTGCATTATCGCAACATCCATGTTATTAAAATAAATTTGCAACGATTATTGAGAGGAAACACTCTCACAAAATATGCTGATACTTCATATAAAATATATAATCTCAAAGTGCTCTAATGTACGGCATTAACATTTTAATAATACACCCGTGTGGCCCCCCGGCAATGAAAACTCAAAATTCATTCAATATTTCTTCTTGATAAACGCATATTGTAAAAACAAATTGAGGTCGTGCTATTTTTCGTACAGAACAGCGTTTTAAAAATATTGCACATTTATGTCTGCTTTCACACGCAGCCCGCGAAAGAAAAAAGAGAGAAACAGCCGATCATAAAACACTCCCCCCGAAATTCACTTCGCCGGCCGACTGCCTGTGACGCAGCGCAGCTATCGCGGGAACTGCACGGCGCCTGAGGCGCGGCGGAGGCTCCGTACACAAAACACCAGAGCAGCGCTCCCTCGCGTTGCCGCGCGTGTGAAACAAATACCAAAGGGTATTGTAAAACGGCTACCAGAGGTTTGCGTAAATCGCACACGACCGAATACGTCGTCAGCAATATTACCCAAATGGCGGATTCATTTTCTTTGTATTATTAGATTGACTGCTCCATGTTTCCGGGAACTTCGACTGCTACGGTGATTTTTCCCTTTAGTTAGTGAATGTTTTCTTGCCGGAAGGAGGATGTTTCCCACTGAATATAAACATCCGGTTCCGACCTACAGGTCGGCTTGAGGGTGTCTCTCCCACCTCTAGGTATTTCCCCATGATGGGGTGCCACTCCAGCGTGGATAACATCTGGTCTTCTGGCATGTGTGTAATGTACTACCTAGTATGCGTGTGTATGGGGAGAGGACAGAACAAGGAAGACGACTGTGGTGGCTGTGGTGGCTTTGGAGAAGTAGTGTGTTGCTTAATTATTTAGTCGAGTTAGATAAACACTACCGATTTTATGATTCTTGGATCAACGATGACTTCACACGGATGTAGCTGAGCGAAAGGAAATGCGAGGGGCTAGATAGCACACACAAAAACTCACTTGAATTTGAGGAAGGGATAACAAATCATTAAATTCGGTACCCGCATTCCGGGAGGCTGGGATTCCGTAACTTTTGGTAGCGTTTGTAAAGCTCCTAGACCCTGTTTCAATGAAAATGAGTTCTAGTAGATTTACTACATTTAATTTAAATCTCCAGGCATACGTAAACGTGAAGTATACGTTTACTTGTATTACATGTTGAATAATAATACTTTATTACCTTTCTGCCCAAATCGTCCGCCTCGGCGGGCTTTTGCTTAGTGTAATGTTAATTCTACTGAAAGACATTTCTGCCTCACAAAAAGTCTCAGTGAATGGAAGAACATTTCGCCCGCGTGCATCGTCTCCCGGAGCCGCTGCCCGCGCGACGCTTCATTAATCCGGGGACGCGCGCGCCCCCCGCGCACGCCGGCGGCTGGCCGCGACGCGCGCTGCGCCTGGCAGGTAAAAACGGAGCACTTCGCGTTTCCGGCGTAATTGCGACATTAACGAATTTCAGCAGCGCTGCCGCGGAGCCCGAGGACGCGCGCGCCGCGCCGCCGATTCAGCGAGAAATGGAGGCGCTAAGGGCGCTCCTGGCGCGGAGGACGGGAACGAGACGAACTGAGAGAGGGAGAAGAAAGAGGAGGAAAGGAGAAGGAGGAAGAGGAACAGGAATAGAAGGGGGGGACGGATAGTGTGGACTCTTCGCCGTCACTTCACCATGGTCGCCCATCTCGCAGCGAAACAGATCCTCGAGTTCGAAGACACTGGCATTAACCACACGATCTCTACATACCTTTCGTTGCTTCTTGACTTCATAATTTCCGTGTAAAATATCTTACTACAGTACTATTTAGTGTATTTATGATCCACCGAGAAATGATGATTCTGTGAGCGTAGGAGAGAATAAGAAGGAAGAGGAGAATGAAAAGCGAACGAAGAAGAAAGAGGTGACAGATGGTGTGGATTTCTCGCCTCACTTTGTCACGGTCGTTGGCGAGTGCTGGTGTCGCAATGGAGCAGATTGCCATTTAGAAAACACTGCCGTCAGCCACATAACAGCCACTGGTCACGTGGTTTTCATTCCGCCTTCAACTCGTGCTTTCGCCTGTGGAATAGCCACCGCAACTGATAAGTATAAAGCGGAAAAGGAATAAAACAGACTTTTTGCGAGATACAAATTAGTATTTACTTTCTTCTTCAATATACGAGTTTACTAAACAAATATTTATTCGCTCACTGATTATTATTCTTATTATCATTATTACTAATACTATTACCGCCGTATTTTTTAATATTCTCTGCGATTCCTTTTTATTTCTTAATGTTAACCCATTACTCGATTCATCAGTGACTCAATTATGTACCTACATTTCTATATCACAGCATATCCACCACCTTCACTGCAACTCAGTAACAAAAATTGACCGCCCAAAATACCAAGCAAGATTAAATTCACGAAAGGGCTTCTTGTGGTCATCCGAGTATCGTTTTGGATTTCTTTCCACTGATAACTTCAAATAAACAAACACTTCGTTTCAGCTCTGCAAGTCGCAACATCTCGCACCTGAGTCTTGTTTTCTCTGCCCTCGCGCCTCAGGTGGTCGTCTCGCGTCGCGCGCGGCTCCTCTTCAAAACTAACGGCAAATTCACAGAGGAAATGCATCCGAAGACCTCCCCCTGATGGAAAATATTTACATCATTTCCCAAAAACTTTACCGATGGAAGTTTTTAACTGAACTTCAAAAACGAAATCTGCCGCGACGATATACTCTAATGTATAAATTAAAAATTCAAACATTTTCATTAACAATTCATTATTTAAAGGGGCACATTCCGACGTTTTGATTAAATGAAAGCATTTTCCCCAACCATGGTAGCTGAAATAATGTGTCTATTTCTCCCAATATTCCACCGGTTTTTGGATATGTTTATCGGTTTGAATGAAAAGGTGCAGAATCCGGAGTTTTAATTATTTTTGTACGCAACTTAATGTCATTTTTCATGATTACCGTCATGTTCTTTCTGGACTCTAATTTTGAGATCGTGAAAATATCACTGCCATTATAAAAAATGTAACACGACATACAAAAAGTGTATTTCTTAAATGGTGTTA
The DNA here is from genome assembly GCA_017312745.1 of Gryllus bimaculatus. NCBI lineage: Eukaryota > Metazoa > Arthropoda > Insecta > Orthoptera > Gryllidae > Gryllus > Gryllus bimaculatus. The sequence continues at coordinate 2,037,209 of BOPP01000049.1, forward strand.
TAATTGGTTTCACATTTATACAAATGGTTGCTAAAAGAAACTCTGAGATAGACTACGATTACAGAAATGAAAATGTTTTAATAATCATAACTATACAAATATAATTTTATGCTCTAAATTTTCATTAGCGCAGCAGGAAAAATATTCCCTTTTAAACTCAGAAAAGATGGAGACGGGGAAATGAGAAGATAATAGAAAGGCAGTATAAACTGGTCTTATGCTCATATGATGCATTTAAAATCTTATTCAACAAATATTACGCGTATGTAATTCTACAAAGTATCTTACGGTGTGGGTCTACTTTTAATTCGAAACGGATTTTAGATTTTGCGAAGTAGCTCCTGTATTTGTAACACAATTCTAACACTATCTTCTGGAGGCCCAAACGTTTTCTCGTGAGGGGATTCCCCTGTCAAGAAAGACAAGAAAAACAACTTGAATCCACAACAGCACTGACAGAGCTCCACATCGGCGAGGACGCTCCGCTTTCGAGATAACGGCACCACCGAGCCCATTACACTCCGTGGGCGCACCGGCGATCGCCCCTTTGCCGGTCACGAGGCTAACAGTGTGCTCCGCTAATAGCGGAGGCTGCGTTAACGTTGAGTCGGTCGCTGGGCCCCTGCGCTCCCCTGCGCCAACGCCCCCCCCCCCCCTGATCGATAGCACTTCCTGCGCTTTGTCTGACGAGCTGTCGTCGTCAGGAACGCATCTATTTCGAGAAGACTTCCTCGAGAGGCGGACGAGGAGTTTTATTGGATGGAAAATTTATATATCCCCATTTGGAACTCGTGAATGTCTTCGATGAGTAAGAAACAGGCCGAGAGCTTCGACGGAGAAGAAATTTCATTTGATCTATTCAAAACGAAGACACATGGAAATACGATTTATCCAACAGTGAATCATCACTTGCGATTCAAAAGATGTCGAAAGATTATTTAATCGTAATATTGTTAGAAGTAACAACATTTTTTAGAAGGATAAGAGACATCCACGGTACGAATACATAGTCCTTCACCAGATAAGTGAAGTCGAAGTCATGGATAATACAATTTCAAATATTAGCTGTTAGTAGACAGTTATAGTTTTTCGCCAACATGGATTTATGATTCGATGGCATGACTAATTTTAATGCATAGACTTTTCTTGTATTTTGTAATTTTGCAAAGAAATCAATCAAGATTTTTCTGACATTGCATGAAAAATTCATTACTGGTGTCGATACATTTTTTTTCGTATTTTCGACGTTCTAAGTCACAATTACATAATTTTCTGGGAGGAGGTAGAATAATCTCAGACCAAGCCTTGCCGCCTGTTTCCACCCAGCGGCCCGAATGGCATCTCTGAGGCAATTTAGTACTCAATATGGAAACGACCAATTCGCAGTTCTCGCCAGATGATTGGGGAGATCATTTATTACGATGAAAGCGCAGACAAGTATGATTTATTGGAAATCGGCCGGATTATAGAGACGCCCTAAATTATGAGTTTCGAGATGAAAAAAGTGCAAAAAAGAATATTCTTCACGTCAGCGAAAGATATGCTGAATAATAGACGGTTTAATTTGGTGAAACATGAAAAATTCGATTCATGTTCAAGACGAATCGCAAATTACGAAATTATTCCAAGACTAGAAAAGTAAAGGTCAGAATAAAATTGAAGTTCTCCAGATCGGTTGAACAATACAAAAAAATGTTCGTGCTAGAAGAAACAACGTAATCGTATTTTCGGTTATGAAAAAGTATGCCATTTTCTTTACAAAATTTGGGTTATATGACTGATTAGTCACTGGATTGATATGCTTAATAGTTCTCTGGTGATTAATAAAAGGGAGCAGTATTGAAACCATTAGTAAGACGAAACATCGTTAAAATTGTTTTTGCGAATTATGTAATGTTATTTATTTTACTTCATTTAATGTTTTTTTTAAACTATAGCCATAACGAACCTTCTATTCACTATTCTATTACTATTAGAAATTTTATTCTTTACACATTTTACTCTCTTGTGTTTTTATCAATATTTTTTCACTGTATTTTTTCACATTCCATTTTGTATTTCACGTCAAAATCATCTACATATCTCTTTTTTGTTTTGTTCAAAATGTGCCTGTCACACACACGTGCGTCAATACTGATATTAAAATTGAAGAGTAGTTCCATATTTCTATAATAAAGCCGTGGCCAACTTCTTTATTATTATTATTATTATTATTATTATTATTATTATTATTATTATTATTATTATTATTATTTGCAAGATTACTTTCATTACCTCCAACATTAGGTCGCTCCCTGGAAGAAATACTTTCTGGAATTTGGAGTCGAAGCGCCGTAAGCGGAGAGCGTTCCTTCGCGACGCCCATTTCCTCCCCGGCCATACCACCTCACCACTTGCCACTTGCCCAACCCCTTGACCACACTTTCCATTTTCGCGAATAATCCGAACACAATGGGACGAGCACGACTTGAACACGGAGTGGCCTCGCGAGGCACCCCCTACTGCTAGTACCCACCTCTTCGCTCCTCTACACATCACTTTCCGATTTCTTCTCACTCATCGCCTCGACAGTCATTTCAGCCAGATTTTTGCCCGGATCTCACTTGGTCTCGGCAACGTCCTGAGTTTCTCTTTCCTCTCAAGTAGCAAGCATATCAGTCTTGCTGGCCTACAAGGGCAATACATCTCGCACGACCACTTATTTTCCAGAGTCTACTCTCTGTAGCGCTTTCTTCCACTGTTGTGATTCTGGTCGTGAAGGCAATTACGCTCGAATAAATCTCGAATATTTGGATTTTCTAGATAACTTGATACAGCTACTGGTTTTCGTGAAATATTATCCGGTTTTCTTGAATTTTAATTTTTTGCGTTTAAAAAATCACAATTACACAATAATTTTACGAAAAACATTATAATACTATTAATTCAGTACATCTTGAGGGAGAGTCAAACCTTTACACTAGCAGGACAGATTATGATTGTCAGGCAAGTGCCAGATATTGTAATGATTTCCATCGCCTATTGTTCTAACTCTCTTTCATTTTTATTATTAGAATCCACTTTAGCAACCTTTATATTCCACTTTCCCCTGCTCCAAGTGCCTTTAAGATCGTATTATATCAAATCCCGCTTCCCTCTTTAAGGCGCGCCCTTTTCGTAATTTCACTGCCCGCTTTACTCATCTTCGATTCTTGTTAAATCGGCATTTCTTTCATTCTCCATTTTCCGGCCTGCACTTGCGCTGCCTTTCCACCTCCAAAACCACAAACCCTTTCAACTTGGCCAACACGTTCTATTCACATCCTCTTCTCTCCGACGTTGCGGCCTTTCGCTTTGCCCTCTCGCGTCACTCGTTATCTCCGACCGCCTCGCCTCGTTCCCCTTTAGCGCCCGTCCCTCGCTTGCCGAAATCGACTGCCTCCGCACCCCCTGCCCCCCCCCAGCGCCGGATATGGCGGTCAGCCGCAAGAAGCGCCCGCTTGTCTTTTGTCCTACCGAGAATGGCTGGCCGAGGCGGCGCGGCAGGTTGAGATGGAAGGACTCGCGATTGAGAGGCAACACCGAGGACAGCGATACGAAGGACGGGATCAGCAATTAGGATGACTGGTATGCTGGTGTTCTGAGAAAGCGATGCGTTGGTTAACGGATTGGAAAGAAAGAAAGGAAAGAAGACATTAATGGGGGGATCACGGCTAACTTCGAAGTGAAGATTGAGTCGAAGATGGCGAAGAAGATGTGGATATTAGAGAGGAAGGATGTACCTCAAAGGCAGCAGAAGGAGGTATTGTCAAGTTAAAACTGATGTTAAAGTACCATGTGAAAGGATGATGTAGATAAAAGTCATTCCAATCGATCAGATCAAATGGGCGGGAGCATACTTGAACGTCATGATGTCTGGAAATAGCAAAAGTACAGGGAAGATAATTAGGTAGCTAAGCGGATAGGAGAAGTGATAGCGCAGGAAGTAAAGCAGACTGGGATGACCCGATGGGAATAGCAAGATGGAGTGAGAAAAAAGAGAAAAGAAGGAAAAGAGATAGGGAAAGTCCGAAAAGGAGAGAATGAGAGAACGAATACACCGAGAGAAGAGAAAAATTGAGGTGAGAGAAAAGAAAAGAATAGGAGACAAGAGAAAAAGGAGAAGAAGCGAGTGATGATGAAGTGAAAAATTCCAGGAATAATACGAGGTGAATGGAAATGCAGTAAGAGAGTAGAGTATAGAGAAGACAGGGTAGAAGAGGAGGAGCCTTCACGAAAGGGAAGGAGAGAACAGAGAAGACAAGAGGATATGAGGCGGGCGGAAAGACACGGGAAAGAAGAGAGGACGATCCGGTCGCGATGTCAGAGGAGATGAACCGGAAGGGAGGACAGGGGAGAGGAGCCCCACAAGCGGAGGAGAGAAGGGAAGAGCAGCCGGTCGGAAGGCAGAGAAGTCAAAGAGGAGAGGGGGGCAGTGGGCAGTAAGCGGCGAGCAGCGCACAATGGCGGCCTAGGCCGTGGCACAAGGCGTCAGCGGGGCGGTGTCCACAACTCTAACGAACCGCCCAGCAGTGCACCAGCGCTCTGCCTGCCCGTCCTCCTCTCCTCCCCCGCTGCTGCCATTGTGTCGAAACGCTCCCTGATAGCAGTGCTAATTCACGACCGCCTGTGCTCTGTGAAGGCGAAGCGAGGCGAAACCCAGCCAGTTGGCCGACCGGGGGCTGGCGCTCTCCCGCGAGCGAGGTCGAAAATGTATTGAATCTCTTCTACCTAAGTGGTCCGAACAGAAGCACAGCGGGGCGCTTCGGAGGGACAATGCTTTGAGCTAATCTCATTTATGAGATTAATTGACATGCGCTCTCCTACAAAACCGATCATACTTTGATGCGCGATTTTGAAATATCAAAAAGGCAGTGTAAACTGTTTTAAAGTTTGTGTTGTGTACATATATATATATATATATATATATATATATATATATATATATATATATATATATATGAAATTTATTCCATGATCATTCACAATAGAACTTATTTACAGTCAAAGTGAAAGTTTTTTTCTGAAGTTCACAATCATGTATTACATACAAAACTTGATTATTTTCGAAATAATTCGTATATACGTACATTTCATCATTTCTTAGCATCATTTCATTATTTATTTTTCTTTATCATCTCTTTAGAATTTTACCAAACCATTTTGCCAATTTTACTAATTCAATGTAATAAATAACTTTTAACTTATTTTGAAATACGATATCTTGTTGCAATTCTGTGATTAAATACTTATGAGGTAATTCCACAAAATAGCAATGTATTATCTAAACAAATCTACATTTTATTTCTGATCAAAAATATGAGCCTCCTCCCATTAAATTCTGCATACTAAAATCTCGATGCCGAACTTCATTTGAGAGCAAAACCTTCACCGAGAATTGTCTTGTATGAATAGCCCCAATCACAGTGCATTCAAAAGCACTACCAGCTCTAACGGAAAAAAATATTTCGAGGAAACACGCCCTAGAGCAGAAAATATCTTCTCATCTCGCCTCGCTAAAATCAGCCACTCGCGAATGCAGAACCATTCCACAGCCCTCGCCCTAATAATAAACAAATAGCTCTCGTAAATACGATTCGGATCGGTGTGGTGCAGCGCGGAGCTTTGTTTCCGCAACAAAGGAAATCCCCTTTCGGCGGCGAGCGCGTGCCGCACTGCACGCGCGAAAAACCAGAGAGCGCCGCGAAAGCCGCCCGCCGCGCGCCATTACGCCCCGAAATAGCAACGCGCGCGACAGGTGAGGTATGCGGGGCAGAGGACCGCCCGCAACACTATTTAAATATTTTCCGCACGAACAGCCGCGCCGGGCAGGTAGGGGCGAGCGATGCGCGGGGCGAATGCAGGGGAAAGAGAGCGGGGGGGGGGGGGGGGGCGAAACGAGGCCACGAGCACGTGCGACGAAAAGCGGAACGAGCGGTGAGGGGAAAGTTACGAAAGAATGTTTTCAACCAAAGGAAGTGGTGTACAACTGTGAATGTGAACAGAGGGGAAAATAATTAGCGAAAGGACAAATAAAAATTTGAGAGCAATACCGGTTGCCTTTTTACAGAATGAATGGAAGTCACCGAGCTCAGAAGTTTACTTCGAAGCAAATTGTGATTCACGAGTGAAGTGCGCAGATACAGGAAGTTAAAAAAATGGAAAACAAGAAATCAAAGATATGTGGGCGGAACACGTGAGACTATAACATGTGACTAAAACAAAATAAGGACCTAAACAGAATAAGGAAAATTAAAAGTTATTAGGTAATAAGTAAGTGTTGTTAAAATTTATATATAAATCTATTGGAAGGGTGATTTGTCAGGGATTTATGATTATTATTCAAGGTTCAAAAAAATAAGGTCAAATATATATCTCAATATTTAAAAATATAAAAGAAAAAAAACAAAAATTGGTAGAATAGTTTTCATTAATGGAAACTACATTCAAGTTGCATTCCGATTCAATATAATTAAATAAATTGATCGTCAAACAATAAAGAGTATTGACAGAAATAGTACAAGTAATGTTAATGAAGGAAATATTTTACTGCGGATTTATCGAAACAGGGGCTTTGATGATATAGTGGTTATCATGTCGGGCTACTTATTCCAAGTTTGCGGATTCAAACCTGATAAAAGCCGGGGAATTTTGAGGTGCCAAAAATCGATGGCATGCAGACGCTTGTCAGCATGAAAAAAATAATCCCAGAAAAGGCACTTGGCCGATCCTGCCAAATTAAATTATTTTGCAATTTTACACCAATCAGATTTTAGATTTGAACTACTGTATAAGATTGTACTGTATGTTGGCCTGCGCTATCTGGTAATCACATTAAACGTTAAAATTGGCGCACTAGTGGCCCTAGGGAAAGCAATGATAAACTGCTCTAGTTATACGTGGTCAGGATACGCCTCATACGAAGGCGCTGGGGACCTCTGGAGACTAGCTTACGCTGAAACTACGCTAGAAACGCAACAGAAGAATGATTAATGGAAGTCGTAGAGACAGGGAACGATGGAATGTGTATGGAACAAAGTAGAAGTAACGAATGTGCTTTTAGATATAAAACTAAAAACCAAAAATATAGCTCTTTTATGTCAGAAACGTCACGTTAGAATTTTATTACGAACGGTTTGTGTGTGCGGGGGAGGGGAGAAGGAGCCGTATGGCGTTTCCAAGTAACGAGACCTTAAAATATTCCAGGAATTTCTGGGAATAAGAGCGCATCACAACACTGTTAGAATACAGCGCCGTTGACAAGGCAACGCAAATACGGAACGGACGGCACAGGTCGTGGGGATAGCGAGAGAAGAGAGTGTGCGGGCTCCAGCCATCTGGTGCGAGCGGCGCCCCCACGCCACCCTTGCCCCGAGCGCGCGCTCTTAGCACACGCCGCACGTCGCGCCCCCGCGGCACGCCCCGGGCCCTGCCCCCCTCGCCACCACAACCGCTTCCGCCCTAGCCTCTCAGGCCCTCGC
>BOPP01000049.1:2046087-2080993 GCA_017312745.1 Gryllus bimaculatus
GGGGGCTTCCGAGTTCTCGCCACCTCCCACCCCCACCCCCACCCGGTGTGACGTCGGCTGTGCTGTTTGAACGGGGTGCTAAACAAGAACTGTGCTAAGCTCCGTTCGCTTACTGTCAGACATAATCCACTTAGTTTTAATCCCCATTCATTATGGCCGCGCGGGATACGTGACGAAGTTTAGAACAAAAATGTATTCTCCAAAGTACCCTCATTTCAGTTTTTTAATCCGGACTCGCTTAAAAAAAGAGGTGTCAACGTTTTTAGAAATCCTGCGCGCTTCATTGAACTAATCTACACGCGGAATGCGTGAAACGGAAAATCAATACGCAGTGTACCGATTCCATGGCGCTCCTGTTGATTCGCTGCGGCATAATGGATGCAGAAACGCAGGTGAAAATGCGGACGAGAAATTATGTTGCCTTGTGTACTTCAAATACTTGTTTTCACATTTCCGCATTTTCTAAATTTATTCCGAGAGCAGTTTCATTCAACTGCGCCGCATTCCTTTCACGCCACACATACCTCGCAACATTATATCACGTCCTTCCTTATCTTATGCTGAGTAAAATTAGCGTCAAATAATTTTAAAACATTTTCCACATATTTACAAAGGTTCGTTATATACTTTACATCACTAAATTAAAGGTAAACGTGCTCAACAATCAACATCGCAGCCGGTCCGGATGGTCGAGATCATTAAGGCAACAGTGCCGTAGCGATCTCGGACCCAAGGATCGGGGTCCGAGTCCCGCCTTGGGCATGGTTTTATTTGTGTACGTCCTTTCACCCCCTATCATCACCATATCATGCCATCTTACCAGTTACCATACCGTTAAATGCAATAGTGATCGCTAATGACCTAGATGTTGATGCGACCTTAAATTAAAAACATCACACTCACAGTATAGCCTCACAAAAGAGTCACTTCGTACAAATCTCAATACGTTTTCCAACAGGACACGTTTTCGACATTCGCTTGCGGAATTCGATTATACGACGCACTTTTTGTTCCAGCGTCCACACACGCAGGCGCTGGTGTCGTCTCCCGCACTTTTTGCTCCCGACCAGCTTATTGAAAGTGTCGCCAGAGCGCGGGATTTCCTATGTGACTGCCAAGTTGCGATAAAAGCTTATATTTTATTTACTGCTATTTGCAGTGGTCATCCCGCCGTCCGCTCTGGCGGGGCCCGGCTCGGCCGGCCCTCAGGACAAAAGACCGCGCGGCCACCGCCGGGATATTCGCACCTTCTGTATTTTATGGTAATTTATCTCCGGGAGAGTAAAATATTAACGTATAAATTATTGCATGGGGCATTGCAGGAAAAAGAAAGGCCTGTGTTAAAATACAAGCGCATCCTTCTTTTGCAAGACGTAACGCGTTATATACACACAATGTCAGAGCTAAATTCACAAAAGGTCAAATTTGAAAGCAGAATTGGATTTGGTTAACACACAAAATAAGCAAATTTCAAGTAGGTATTTACATGACGGATATATCCGCAAGTGGCACTATTTTTAAACAAAAGACGAATTTTAGTCCTTCGTTTTCATTGCTGCAAGTTACCTTCGCTCAAGAAATTTTAAAAACCACTTCTTGTTCGTATGTTTCGGAGTTAATGTTATCACAAGAATATTTTAATATGAAAAATTTGATATTCAAATAGTAATGATAATTCTAACATTAACATAGAAAAAGCAAAGAAAATAATTTCTATGCATGTTCCAAAATAGCGTAGGCATTAAGAGTACACGAAGTTAATATTTTGGAACAAGTGAGTCACCCCAAACATGCAGTCAAAATAAACCGAAAAAATATTTAAAATTAATGACCAAAGTTCGGCAGGCTTATTGAAATCTAATTATCTTTAGAAGTATTAAACTGGTCCCTAAATTGTTTGCGTGCACAAATATGATACATCAAAGTGTGTTAATATTTGTGCATAATTACTTATTCTCTTCCGGTATAATGTATCTTCCATTCTTATTATTACATACTTGACATCAATTCTTTCAAAATACATTTTTCTGCATACTGTATCGCAGAATAATACGTAGTTGTAACCGAGATGAATCGAGAATTTTAAAATCAGAAATAATTGAAAATGTGATGTGCTTCAATATTCATGTTCTCGAAGTTTAAAGCAGGTAAACAATAGATCTTTTTACCCAAAGAAAAGTTTAATCGTGCAAATATTATCAATAGTTTGATGTTCGATGAATTCATTTCGCTGGAGTTCTTTGTGATACGTCTCATTGGTGATGAATGCTACTGATTAGAATGGGACGATCCGCAACTTTCAGTCGAATTTACTGCAGTACTCGGTCAATAATTCAAAATATTCAGTGCATGAAATGAGCTCATATTCGTAGTATGTGCAACCAGCGATTGGAAATTTGTTGCGCAATATAATGCAGCAGTTAGCATCATTAAAATTCAGGCTACTGATTGGGGCGAATGAGCAATGTGCCACCCTGTTTAAATGAAAGGTGGAACGTGTTATGCTCCGACTGCTGTAAGCACCATACGGTCCACACTTGTGCCATATGCACAGTTGTAAACATTCAATAATGAGCCAGAAAGGTTTCTATAAAAGAGATGAATGATATTCTATCAAAGCTAACATCTACTAACTTGAACTTCAACTCACATGGATTATTTTGGGAATGATCTATAATTTCACTTCTTCCATATTTGTTGAGACTTTCTGAGCAACTCATAAAAATTATTCGTAATATATCCTACTAGAATGCATATTGTGTGTTTAAATCTACAAGGAAAATGGTCAATTTAGTGTTATATTTGGATTTGTATTCATTAAGAATTATGAATATTTTTAAGTTCAAAACAGAGATTTTATATGCATGAATTTACTTAACTTGATTTATTACATGTATCCAATTTATAAAATATATAATACCACAGAAAAGACATAAGATAGGAAATTAAGTTTCCTTCCTCTTTCCTAAAAGAGAGCATGCATTTTGTTGCATGTAATGAAAACATAGGGTGAGAAGATATGGCAACTAAGAATCTTCTATTACTCTTCTGAACTATTAGAACAAGAAAATTTATATTGCTTCTTTTATTTTAGTTCTTCAAGTTCAATTTTTTAAAGTTTAATTCTAAAAAATAATATATACAAGTTCCTATCATTTATGAAAGAAAATTATGAAATACAAGTAATCTTTTATTCCCAGTCATTTTAGTGTCGTTATACTACATACGTTGCTTTGAAAACAGAGGCGGAGTTCGAAAAAGCTTCCTTGTTTTGTTTTTTGTTCGATATTTTTGCAGAAGGAGTCCGTCACAAAACCACTTTTCTTCCAAGCTTTACTCCCTTATAAAACTTTTTTTATTCACATCATATGATTCATCAGAAAGACGTTACATTACTTTTCTTTTGTGACATATTTTACCTTGATACTGTTCATTGTCGATTAATATATTAACTACTTACATATTATGGGTCACGTACGTATTACAGGTGTGCTTGATTTTTGAACTCCGCTTGATTTTAATTGTAAGATGCTTCGCTCAGCAATAACTCGGTCAATGCAAATTGAAACCAGTATACTGGTTTTTATATAACGTGATAAAATGTCTCTTTTATTGTCTCCTTAAAAACAAGACACATTTAGCTTACATTTTTACAACAGACTAAAGAATTTTTATGTGATGCGAACAGTCAGATCCTCCAATATTCGATAGCGATGGCATAGGGAGAAAGGTCGGCGTCAGGTGTGAATAGCGATACATTTCCAGGGAGACAGCAAAGGGGCAGTGGGAAGGCATGCGAAGGGAGATGGTGATAGAGATGACGTGCGGCCTCGGAGGGCTGAATGCGTGGGAGTGAAAAGAGGAGTTCTTCCAGACGAAACTCAGCATTCTTACAGGCTGGATGCCAAGAATATGGCGAAGGAGAGTAACGGTAATCGCAGGTTTTTAGAAGAACTTTTATGAATAGGAAATAGAGAAGGAAATTTAGTTTGAACAGCAGGTGAGAGAGGAGAAGGGCACAGCGAGGTCGATGGCGAGGATGACATCGAGGATGATGGCGAGGGCGAGGGCGAGGGCGAGTGCCAGGGAGTCGGCGAGGTTGGGGTAGTAGTGAGGTTGCGGTTGGGGGGCGAGGACGGGGTGGCGAGAGGTGCGTTTCGAGCACGTCCGCACTTGGCAAACACGGGTCTGCACGGCTCGGCGCCCGCTCCTGCGTGGGCGCGGGCGCGGGCGGGGCGCGGGCGCCTGGGCCCGGGAGATGGATCGCGCCTCCGTGCTTCGCTGTCCAGGGCCTCCGCCCGCCGTCTTCCCGCGCTCCGCATTCCGCCACAGAGGCCTTCGTCTTCCGGGGAACGACGCTCCTGCTCAGCAGCCACGAGCCATTGCCAATATTGGTCTGCCACTGTGCTGACGGACCGACACGTTTTAAATGCACATACTTCACGAATTAAATGCATTTATTGAATTTATGAGTTGTTGTATTGTTTCTTTTGCGAGTTTTCAAAAAATAGCTCACAGACTACACTAATGAGAAATTCCATTATTAGTTTTTACATTGTATGCAAATAATTAAATATTTCTTCGAAAAAAGCTTATGACAATTTAGTCATGAAATTAAAATCGAAATACGTTGCACAAGGCAACATAAAGAGCATTTCCAAGGACGAGAAAAAATAAAATATTTTAGCAGAAATGTCAAGACACAAAATTCTTCAAATAAGTATTTTCTTTATAATTTGAAGCTTTCAAGTCATATTTTAACATTATGATTCTGATCTCTGGCATCAAACAGAAAACATATACAAATACTGGGATAGAAAATAATGTTTAAAACAAAAGTGTAAAATCCCTACCATTCATAGAAAGTCTGCGCTATGGCGGCTGATTTATTGCTGTACGCATGGCATTTTGAACTTTAAACTGACAAACGGAAGTGAATGATGAAATTGTTGAACCACTCCGATGGGGTGTGTACGCTCACAGTAACGGTAACATAACTTTCGTGTTCAGTGCGGAGCAGTCGGGAAAGAGACAACACGTGCCTCGCGTGACCGATGGAACTCGTGCCGTTGCTATGGAAACTCCTTGCCGTCCGAATCTCTGTAACACAAGCCTCAGTCACACAGGACCCGATAAACAAGTACGTGATCCGACGTCTGGTGACAGTCGGCCGGCCAGTTTGCTTTCAGAAGTGCAGAAGACAAACTGTTCCCGCACGAGACGATAGTAGACGCCATTTCATGGAAATTTAAAGTTAAATAATAATAACTGACAATGTTCGTAGAAAGATTTTAAATAGCAAATTTTACCTCTTTTCTTTGGTTTCTCTTCCTTGGTTTCTTTCAAAGGGATATTCCGATTAGTTTCTACAAATTTGTATCTCAAATGCGTTATTTGTACATATGATTCTTTTTATATTCACAAATAAGCTAATTAAATACTTTCTAGAATATTGTAGATATTAAATATAAATAGGATTATCATGTTGTACATTTAAAAAAATTTTGCCTTCTAAGTAGATAATAAAAAGAAATTTTAAACAGTTTTGTGGCTCGTCATCCTGAAGCATGAAACATTATCAGTTACGTTTATCCAATGCTAAATACAAAAATGTGCGTTGTTCTCTTAGTTGCGGTTCTCTTTTACGGCCTCTACCCCCAAAATACGAACTGAAGAATTGCGTAGGAAGTCGAAATGCGTCGATATTGAAGAGACGTCTAATATTTTCTTCTTTCGTTGTGTGATAAGTCGCATTATTTTGAAGAATAGATTGTGAATTTGAGTTTCTAGCCAGGAATATTAAGTGTTTATCTTGAAGGAAAATAATTCGTTATAAAATGAGTTATAAGATGTTTAAAACATTTTTCTGTAAACTACTTTTCGATTTTCACCGCTCATTCTTGTTTAGGTTAAGTTTTTAAAAATTATGTTTCATGATCCTATGTCTAAACAATATGTAACGATTGATGTAATAATGAAAAGCAACATAATACTCACAAATTTCACTTTCTTTACAGCACTTGCTCCTGCAAAATACACTTTTTGTTCTAGAACCCTTTCGGAAGATTCTAGAAATATCTTTAAAAAGAGCCACATGATTAGTCTCGTTGAAAGGAATCGAATCATATATTGATCATCCCAGTATATTTTTCTCACCCAAAATATATTTTAGGTGCTTAAATCCCCACAAAACTTGTTTTCTGGCTAGGGTACACCCCATGCGTCAACCAACTTACGATGTTCTGGAGAACTGTGGTAGTCACCTCTTCCCTATGAAAGAACCGGCACGGAGCGCAGCAGGGGCGGCGGCGCCAGGAAAGAGGGGCACCGCTCACGGGAGGTCGCTGAGGTGCGCTCAGCGGAGCCGTCACGCTTCGGTGCGCGACCGAGCGCCCCATCGGCCGTACGCCGGGCCAGTCGGCGAGCCTCAGCCTGACCGGGTATAAAGCGCGCGCAGCGGCAGTGAAGCCAGTTCAGTCGTCCCATCATGTGCGCCCTACTAGAGTGCAAGTATTGAGTCACTACGCTGCCGCCCAGTAATTACGGATTTCTCTAGGGGTATTTGGATCGTGACCACGGCATAGTGTTCCCGGCAAGTCCTGGTAAATCTCTGCTTACTTTGAGACTACGCACGTTAACGACTTCCTCTGTATATGCAGCTATGTAAATACAAATTATTTATGGAATAATCTTGTTTTGGTCATAACACGAACCACAAATGAATTGCCCACCGAATAATTCTATGTTTGTCAATTTTTTAATAATAATGACATAATATAATGACAGTGACAGTGTTGATAGTGGCACAATGGGAGGGGCGACATTGGGAGGACATGGGAGTGGGGAACTTCTAATGAGTGAGGATATTGAAGTGTGCGGGAGCACATGGTGGTGGGAAACGGTAGCACGCACGGGTTCTTAAGACGCAAAGGCGGCAGATCGGTTAGAACAGCAGAGCGGGAGGGTGGGAGGGCGTGGAAGCTGTGGGTGAGGTCGCGGACGTGATGGGCAACTGGCAGGCGCGCGGCCGAGCATTTATTGTTTCCAGCAGACGGGCGTGCACAGCGGGCGCGCGCTCGGGGGCCACGGAGATACGGATTGCGCTTCTTGCTTTTTAACACACTGTGCATCAAATTAGCGGCGCGGGCCGTGTTTGCTCTTCCCAGCCAGCAGGACGCCAGATAAATCTCTCTTTGCCCCGAGAGGAGATGCGCGGCGAACGCACGAAAACAGCGAATGTGGGAGGGGAAGCACAACGCCGAACTTCAGCGCAGCCACTGCGAGGTGTTTGCGAAGATAATACAAACAACGCGTAAATGTTGCATATTAAAGCGTTGTGTTCGTTTTCAGGAGCATTACTCGTTTCTGTGATTCTTCGGCAACATCCAACGAACGATGTTATAAAGAAAAGTGTGGGCTCTAACCCAAATTACAAAGAACGATGATTTTTAAATCAACGAAAGTCGAACAACTAGGAGAATTTTCAGAAGTTAAACATGGAATGAGAAATAGATATATTTTTTTATATTTTGTAGACGCATTCATGGAAAGACATGATAAAACAGAATTGTGGAATGGGTCGAAGGAAGACCCTTATAGCTTCATAATGAAAATCCCCACTTATAACAAGCAAAATAAAATGAGTCTTTGAATGGTAGCCATCTTAATTAAGTGTCAATGAAATAACAACTTAATATTATATAAATTCTTAAAGTAGCAAATGATTGGAAAATCAATAGGTTTATTTTTTTTTACTTCAAAGCTTTATACTTATTTCTCACTGGTAATATCCCAATAATCTGTCAATAGACAGCACACAATAACCGATCGATGGGTGTCTGCCCCACACAATGCCCCTCACATTGCAGAGATAGCGGAACACATCACGTAGTAGAACGGCCATCGGCACAGAACAATGGCATTGGAAGGCAAATGTGCGACTCGGCCATTGTGTTTGAGAATACGATGCATCTGTCAGGCAATTAAACGTACTTTCCCAGATTTTACACGTGTATATGCATTGCAATAAATATTTTACTGTGTACACTTTCTAAGGAAAAGTAGTACTAAACAATGAAATGAGTGAAGTAAAACTTACAAATAACGTTGATAATCAAAGCGAATTTTTGTAGGAATGAAGAAAAGAAAATAATCTTTATGGGTAAATATGCAAACGGCAAATAGACGTTGAGAACGAATTGTCATTGTGTTGATAAAATTAATTATTTTAAAGGCATTGTTTACATGAAATATAACTCTGAAGCAATGATAAAATACTTAGAGTAGAAGAAAATAGAGCAGTGTGGTATTAATTAAATGTAAAAGTCAAAGAAGTTGAAGATACCTGCACCACGTTTTAGGAGATTCAAAGAACCCACGAAGTTGTACTTGCATCAAACAAACTTCATCTGTCGTATTCCTGGAAGAACCAATTAAGCTGTCTGTCCGAACGCCGAGTTTCTGGTTGAAAATGAGGTAATAGAAAGCCAAGAGAAATTTTCAAACAAAAAGCCGCGATAGCCCTTTCACTGAGTTCAACGTCTCCGATTTTTTGGAAAACAAGAATGTTCTTTATATGGCTTATGATTCTAAGTGCATAAATATTCTGAAAACAGATCGGTTATTTAAAAAAATGTTTATAAAAATTTTATTTTTATCATTATTTATGTTAAAAAAGTAATTCAGTTTCTGCGATCATTTGGATAATTTAGTATTTCTATGCTAATTAAATAGTATATTTATCAAATATTTCTTGTTTCCAAGATCTTGAAGACGCAACTGAATGAAAGACATACCAAAATCGACTTAAACATTGTTCATAAAAAATGAGAATTGAGAATAGACTCGCATTAAAATTATAAAGGGCAGACTACTTCATAATAAAACGGAGAAATAATATAATTAGTTACATTGCATGAAGTTTCGGCGATATCATGAAGTCGAATTCCTAGTAATAAGTCATCTTCTTTTAGTAAATATAGTGATTATTGGATTGTAAATATCTGAAAATTACGATATTGATTTGATATACCCTGCTTACCTATAATGAAAAACTGACTAAAATAATACAGAAAATATATACTTCGTTTCCACTCCCCCAAAAAATTGATCATACACTAAATCCCAAGTATGCAGGCAAGGAGTTAATAAGAAAACTATCTTAATAAGATGTGCCAAAAGGCATCAGCTAATACAAAGAAGAAGTAATGTAAAAATCGAAAGAGGAAGAATACGAAAAAGGAAGAACAGAGGAATGCCAATGTAGTATGCCAAAATTGACAACGGAGAGACAAGGCGATCTGGGGCGTTAGCTCATCAGGAACTGGCTGCCTGCGATAAAGAGGGACAAAGCCAATACGCACCGCCATAGTGTATTACAACAATCGAGACAGAAGTAATACAACAATTGAGAAGTAATGCGACAATCGAGAAGTAATACAGGACGAGTACGAGGAAGGAAGAACTGATGAGGGTCAATCTAATATGCCAAAACCGACAACGGAGAGAAAAGGCGAGCTGGGGCGGGAACTGGCTGCCTGCGATAAAGAGGAACGAAGCCAATACGCGCGGCCGTAATGTGACTGCGAGAAGCGCGCGAGGGATCGATCTGCGCACTGGGAGCCCAAGACAGACGAGCGAGCTTTGCTTTTCGAGAGGCTGCTCAGTGGACGGAAAATTTCGCTCCGACTCGTCTGGATGTTTGGGCGTCGTGCGTGTTTGGGCAACGAAATCAAATCCGGTTGTGTGGTTCCAAGGCGCGTAACCCGCGGGAGTGGTTGAGAGGAGAGGAATATCTATTCCGAAATTTCTCTTTCGATCTGGAAAATGTGCTCTTTTGTTTTCTTTGTTCGGGATGATTTTTTTTCCTGGATACTTTCCTCTTTTAGCACCGAAGCGGAATACGAATATAAATAAAATAAATAAATAAATAAAAATTTTCAGATTACTGAACGATTGGGGAAGGTTTTTGATTATCTGAAGCAATAAATGTGTGTGGCCACTGATCAAACATTAAATGCGATAACATTAAATAATAGCTGGTAGTAATGGTATGTAACTTCCTAAATAATAAATAGAAAAAGAAAAATGTAAGAGTATAATGTTGGCATAAATGTTAAATCAGCTACGTTTTATTTAGAAGTGTAATAAACACTTCTAAAGTGAAACTTGATAAAATGCTTTTAAATATACAGACTAAACTTTCTTCTTGAAATGAAATGTAAAGGAATCGCCAATTTAAATTAGAATAGTATGTAGTAATATTTACTTCACTAAATGATATCCCATGTTTTTTAAATAGTATAGTTAAGCATACCCCTTATACAGAAACAAATAAGTTAAATTCATAGAATGGAGTTGAATTTTAAAAACGAATTACAAAGTGTGTACCAAGAGTGAAAATTCTGTATATTCAAATGGATGCGCCCAGTCACTCCCTTCGAGCACCAACCGTCATCCCACAGTCTATAACACTACAGGAGTTAATTCTCGAAGGCCGTGTCCAACATGGAGCCAAAAAAAAAAAAAACCCCATACCACCGCTACGCGTTATTCACTCAAATGAGAGCAAGAAACACCAGCGGCTACAAGTCTCTCCGGACATGATAAAAGCAGCCAAAGCCTCGCCGCAAAAAAAGAAACTCGGAAAAAGAAGCCGAGAGAACCACACTGCCAAAGGTGTGAGGGACACACCGCACTACGTCTGAGCGTACAAGAACGGGACGCGCTATATGCAAATACATTGTAGTTCAGCTGATACTGGTAAAACAAGAAGCTGCGCTCTTTGTGCCCGTCACAGGCTGGTGGATTCGCGAGTAATCTCTCGCAGCATATCTGCCGCGGCGAGGAGGCGGCATTCGGAATTCTCTTTGGTTCTGAATGCGCGACGGAATCCCCAGCGGAATCTGTTTTAGCGCCAGGAAACCGACGGTGTTCTCCGCCTCGAGAATTCTGGGAGCAAAGAGACTAAATGCTCATAAACCCCGCGGATGATTCTTTAGTGACTGAAATGCATTGAATGCGTTTCAGGCGAAAGGGAAGTTCAAAAGCACAGTGTATTTACATCTATCACCATTAGGTTTTCCTTAAAGGCGTAGAAGCGTTATTCATTAAAATGCTACTGCAAGAAAAATTGTAATTGGTGTACATTGTAAAGTAGGGAAAGGCGTTTATCTCTAAATCATTTCGTGGGTATTTTGAAACAAATATCAAATGTATAAGAAAAACTATAATAGTTCAGAAGCTAGGCGGTCCAGGACACGTCGCGTCCTAGGGATAGTTGCCAAAGTTTCGATCGTCATACTGCAGCCTTCCTCGGGGCAAAATGTTTTTAAAGGTGCAATCTTAGGGCATTTCCCCTATGCGAGGTCGTCGTAAGACGACTGAAACATAGGCAACTGAGCCTAGGACGCGACGTGTCTCAACAGCAAAGTTTGTATTGACTCCGGCCATGGACGCTTACGCATTCAATAACTCAGAAATCTGATAGCATGATTGAGAAACGGTGTGATTTGAAGCAGCAGAGCACAATCGGCGGTAGTCAAATGCAATTTTATTGTAGATGGTATTGAACATGAAGAAATTAACAAGATAAAGTCCAAAGTTAAACGTTGATTTTGTTTTTATATTTATTAAAATTTAGTATTTTTTCTACAAAATCAGTTAATAACACCATGTGAAAACACACATACAGTATATTATCTTTTATTTACAGAAAATATCTGGAAATTTGAATGACTGGAATGCTCAAATATCTTTCTCAATGAAAAACGTTAGTGTTTAAATCACACAAATAATAACATGAAGTTACTTCACTTTGTAAATCTGAAACAATTATTTGGACCCCTTCTGAGTGATCGATGATTACCTAAGTAACCTAAGCATAAACTATAAATTCATTGCTCGATGGCGAGCAAACTAAAGTTAATTTTATATGAAAGACGAGTAAATTTTATATTATAGACACTAAAATAGTAAGCATAATATCTGCTTGTTCTTGAGGAGGATATAGCGCCGATCCACTTCCTGGCAACTTCATCAATGGCATCTGCCCATTACTTTACTGTTATCAAGTTTGAATATAAAAAAGCATTTAAGAATACAAATTTACATTACAAGGCAAAAAGTGAATGTTTTCAAAACTAGACAGGAAAATTCCCGAACGAGGCCAATAGGCTGAGTCAAGAAATCCCTTCGTGCTATGGAAAATCACAATTGCCGTATGATGTACAATATTTTAATTCAGAACTTACTTTTACGAGTTTGTGTAATATACAAATTTCATTGACGATCACGAGAACATAGAATTTTTTTGGAGGATGGAACGTACTTTGTTTCCTAATTGTTGTACATTCTGTACATTTACATTGTATTATTGAAAAAAAAGTTGAGCTTCCATGTGCAAATGCGGTATAATATGTGCTACTTTCTAGACGATTTCAAATAAAATTATTTTCCAATTGAATTTTTTTACAGTTAGCCATGTGATGGAGTTAAGAGCTGACATTTTAATAATGATACACATTGTTGTAGCAAAAAGTTTATGAAAATTAGAAATTTCTCTTAATTTGAAAATTTAAGTCCTATGGTAAAAAATTCCTGTTCAAATTCGAAAGAATAATAGTTTGTTGACATCAGAACACTAAAATAACTTTCAGTTGCAGTGCACAGAAAAAATTTCAATACTGGGTTATTGACATGAAACAAATTATGCAGCCCAGTACATTACACTTTCAATGAAAATAGTCAATTCTATTGAGGTGGCTGAAACAGCAGAAAAATACGCTAAACTAGTACTTTTTCTCAGTGCAAGTTTAGAAACTACTATAACATGTTTATAAGTTCGCAGAGAGAATGGCACGCAATAATTCTGTATTCTTCAAAAGTGTTCTTCCTCGGTAATGCCCAACGATGCTATCTCGAGAAACTGCTGTTTTCGGCTTTTTCTTTTCCATCCTCTTTAGGTTGTAACTCATTACGAAACGCAAGAACTTTGCCCTCCTAACGCTGAAACATAGTTAGCTTTGTTGATGGGCGCGGGAAACAGGAAGATGCAACATTTGGTAGTCAAATTCTACGCGAACCTCTTCCCATCTGCAAGGCAAGGAAATTCTAGACGTTTCAAGGGATGTTCCTTCATGTAGTGCTACTTTTAAAAAGGATGCGGTCGGACAGGAACATTTCAAGCAAAAGAAAAAGTTCTGAAGAAACTTGCGCTCGTCTTCAGTAGTTTTGAAAACGTAAAATAAGTTTCCCTGTCATTGCTGTGCATAGAAAAATAAGTATTTCCCAAGCTATTTACTGAAATGAAATCTCCAAAGCAAAAATACGGACACACAAAATATTTGTATAAAAATACATATTTAATTTCGTAAACAAATTTAAAATATTGTAAATGTTTATAGCATATACTTCAGATGTTTTTGATAGTTTAAATTTAAGAATCACATGGAAGATGAATCAATTCCTTGAAATGAATCGATTTTATTGAGGGAAAACTGTTTGACGAAGATTACAGATAGTATTAGTTTGAAAAAAAAAGAATAAACTCAAGCAGATTTTTATACAAATCCATGATTTTAATGCTTTTGCACATATTTATTCTTTAATCTGTTCGTTTCTGATGACCATGAAAGTTTTAATATTGGGGGGAGAAAATTACTTTGAATAATTTCTGATGAACAGGAAGTTGTTTCACCCCATATTAAACATGCATACGTTGAAGCTCTTATACTTGAAAACCATACACTCGAAAACAGGTAAAGCCGTTTCGGTATTAATTGTAGAATTTGTATTAATATTATAAACTATATTCTCAAGTGTTAATTGTCAGAAAATCTATAATCACTACATGGAAATACGCAGATGAAAACCTTAAGCAATTCAAGAATAATACTAAAGTTTGAAACTGTGATAATAGAATATTTTTATTTTATCCAGTATTTTTGACAAAACTAACAGTTTCACAGAGTTCTTTTATAACCACAGCATTTGCTTCCAAGCTATTTGATCATATAGTTGTAAATATGTGAACGCGTGAACATGTATGTGCCTGCGTATGAATGCATGGCTGTGTAAATGTTCTACAGAGAGCATTGAAGAATTTCGAATACGCAGGTGCGTGTCGTTGCATCTTGTACTTTATGCGAATAACTCCACAAATGAAAATGCTTTCAACGTAAATCTGAACACTACAAACACGGTTCGTTAGGTTTAGGTACAAAACATATGCGGATAGAATACAGACAAATAGCAAAATAATATACTTGATACCTAGGTTTTTGTAGAATTAGCATATTCTTGTAAGAAGAAAATGTGAGGCGTGAGGACAATATTAATATATTCATATTTAACGAAAGATTTATGAAAATTAAAAATGTTTTGTTAATAACACAGTAACAAGTAACTTCTCTCGTTACATGAGTTACTATAACAGAAACGAAGGAAATTTCAGGCCGAACGGGAAGAAACTTCTCAGCAAGAAAGACGTTGAAAATCCTTGACTTGTAACTCCACTACTAGATGAAAAATAAATTACATATTTGACGCAAGTCGAAATTCAGATTTGATAACGTCTTTTATATTTGATACTTGACATAACGATGTGAAAAGTATGTGAAAAAGAAGAGCTGCTGTCATAGTCTATATCCACACATGGTAATTTGGAAAAGCAAAGATTCTGCACTTATAACATTTTGTTCGCCGGTCCGGATGGCCGACATGGCTAAGGCAGTAGTGCCGTCGCGATCTCGGACCGAAGGATCGCGGGTTCGAGTCCCGCCTCGGGCATGGTTGTATTGTGTTCGTCCTTTCACCCCATGTCATTATATCGTGTCATCCTCATAGTTACCATACCGTTACACGCAATAGTGGTCGCTAATGACCTAGTAGTTGATGCGACCTTAAATAACAAACAAGAGAAAGAAACATTTTGTAGAAGAAAATCACAGATAACTGGAAGAGATATGGCCAAAACGGAGTGAAGTTTGGGCAGAAGATGCTGATGAAACCGTCATTAACATTTTATAAATAATAATAATAATAAATAATAATAAATATTAATGAGATTGCATTTGCCCCACCTTTGAAGGTAACATATAATCTGAAGTGCAGATTAAAATTACGAATTTGGAGTCACTGCCTGAGATGAGGTAATTCATCATAGAAGTAAAAAAGCTTTGATTAAACGCCATTTAACCATTTCTTAATCAAATATCAATGCAAAGTATCGTGGCAGATGGCACGTACAGCTATCGTATGATCAAACTAATTGCTTTCCGCCTCTTGACTGGCTCCAACAAATGAAAACGGAAACATTCTGCAATGAGTGCTCCGATTAACTCTACATTTCACGGACAACATCGATGAGGCTCAATAAGCATTTTTTGGTCACCTTTTTTACACTAATCGTTGCTAATGTGACTGCTATCACCAGATCTGTTGATTATTTCAAACCTCTCATGTATTATTTTGCGCAGAATGTCGGTAATTTCCCTGTAGGGTGTAACTTATAACCCTTCGTCCAACTTTTATATAATAAATAAATACACCTCAGCAAATACGTCTCGTGTGTTGAGAGTTGCAATGATTTTATCAGCTCCATCGCAATTTGGGGCTCGCCACAAGAATATGAGTGTCCTCTGATGTACAGTAGAAGCCGCGCAATTACACGAATTGGGCAAATTTTACAACTACGCCCATCTATAATGCGTGCAATGCAGGCACTGCGGTATCACTAAAAATGCTTTGTTTTTCATTTCGTTGAAATTAAATCATTAAAAACCAGGGTTAATGAAAAATTGAAACCACGAGATCTCAATTAGTATGAAATTTAGCTGGTAACAGGAAAGAGAAAAGCAAACAATTATATATTTGATTAATTATGTCATCGAATATATGTTGCGTTTCTTACCTAAATACAATTCCATCAATGAATACTCCGACATTTGATATTAGATACGTTACGGTAAACCTACTATTTCAAAGAGAACTACTAACATTTAAACTTGCGTAGTGATTATTTTCCTCCCCTATTCTTCGATTCACACAAAACTCGCATGTTGTCAACTCGCACGCTCGGCAGATTTGAATATCGACAGAGGCTGTCTGGCGCGAAGGCGACAGAATGCGACGCCTTCGTCCCTTCAGGACGCAAATCCCGAGTTGCGACAACACGTTGTCCTTCGTCTCTGCAGCGGCCGAATCCCTCACCGACCGCCGGGAGCTATATCCGGTATACGGGAACATATGTTGCACACATGGCGATAAATATATACATGAGCATTTAGGCGCGTTTGCAGAAGAGGCATCGGCGCGGACGCCGCCCCCGCGGGCTCAATACGGTGGACGTTCGATGTAGTGGAAGACGATGAATAAAAGATGGTTGTCGTCTTTTCAGAGGGTGGTAGGAGAACCAGTCATTTTGCGAGGCGCCCGCCGGGATGCGACACGAGCGGTGGTCGGCGGGGGGCGGCGGGCGGCGGCGGGCGACGAGTGTCGGGTGGCGAGTGATAGGCGTGGAGTGTAGACTGGAAGGGGGTGAGTCGTGATGGAATCTGGCGCAGAAGCTGAAAACTGGAGCGAGGTGATGTGCTCGAAAGAGAGAGATGGAGTGGAGTGAGACGGAAGGCGATGGAGTGAGGAGGTGTGGCTGGAAAAGAAGTGATAACCTCCAGAGGGTTGAGGGCAATGATTCTATGTACGGTTGTGTGAGTGTGCGTGTGAATGTGTGTGTGTGTGTGTGTGTGTGAGTGCGTGTGTGTGTGAGTGAGGGAGGAAGGAAGAAAAAAGAAATACAGTATGAAACAAAGAAAGAAAGGAACAAGGAAAGAAATAATTAATGATTGAAAAAATAAAGACGGAAAGAAAAAATGACAAATAGATGTGAATTAAATACTACGCGTCAGTTAAAGAGCTATTGGATTTTATGATTTAGAATCAGAAATGAGAAGAGAAATCGTATCTTTCAAGATTCACAAAAAATGTTATCACAGTTTGGGAAATTGGGAAAGCAATGTGCAGAATTAGAGAGGTGAAAGAACTAAATACTAAAGTACAAATCACATCAAATACAACTGATTATTTGTCTATTTTCTGAATGAAGGTTACAAAATGCCACGTTAAACTAGTTAATTCACAAGTAAATTGTTGTAGATGCCTAGTACAGTCTGCATGCACTTTTTCAATTCGGTTTCGATCTCCACAGCTGTCAAACCCTTCAAATTAAAATGTTTGATCATAGCACGAACATATTTTTTATTATCTTCCAAGCTACATTACACTGACCACTTTAAGTGGTTGCCAGTGGTATAAAGAAGTACACATCGTATCAGTTTGAATAACAGTGATGTGGTTCAACAAATATTTCTGCTCCTCCATGAAAATTTGCTTCTAAAACGGCAGAGAACGTAAGTTGGATACAAAATGAACGATATTTACGCACAATTTTTACGTTCTTCTCTACTTTCAGTTATAGTGTAGATTAAGTTTATTGTGTAGATGAAGATAGTTATTTTATTTACATTCATGTTATGAAACTGGGTACTCGGTCTTTCAAATCAAGATATTTGTTTTCTTTGATTTCAGTTATCACTGCAAAACAAAACAAAATAAAATAGAAATAGCACCACTACATTAACACCATGAGTGGTTTATATAAAAATGTTCTTTGCCTTTAAATTTTACGTTACTGGTATATTCATAATACGTTTAAGATTTTTCATTACATTCTTCATCACATCTTAAATTTTCTTCAGTAAGTATACAAAATGTTTTCACATCAAATCTTTATGTATTTTCAGGAATTAATAACACGCTTAATCACCCGATAAATTATTCTTTAAAAACTTCAATCCACTGCACCCCTTTTTATATCCAGGCGTCGAAGCTTAAGCTTCAATGTAGATCCATCTTTAGATGAATCACTCAAAAAATATAAAAGGAAGAAGAAAGTGAAAGATAAATTTTGAAGCGCAAGTAAGAAAGGGCAGGAGAGTTAAGTTATAGATTCAGAGAACGAAAGAGAAAGAAAAAAGACCAGGTTGGGATAGAGAAGATGGGACGTTGAAAAGAGAAAAAAGAAGCGGAGCAAAGAGAGGAGGAGAGACGGAAGAAGGAGGAAGAGAAGAGACAGAAGAGAGGAAGATGAGGATTGAAGAAAAAGGGGAATAAACAAGAAAAAAGAAATGAGGAACAAAAGTAGAAGGTGAGAAAGACGAAGAAAGGAAGAAAGGACGGAAGAAAGGAACGAAGTAAAAAATGAAGGAAGAAATGCTGGAGAGAAAAGGGAAGGAACAAAAGGAAGGAAGAAGGGAAGAAAGAAATGGAGGAAGAAAGTAAGGAAGGAAGAAAGGAAGAAGGAGGGCAAAATAAAGGAAGGCAAAAGGAAGGGCTGAAGAGAGGTAGTGGAATGAAGGCGCCGCCGTCCGGAGTCCCAATTTGTCGTGAGGGGGGTGGCGAAGAGGGGGCGAAGGGGGGCGAGCAAAAGGCAAGTGCACGGTGCTTGGGCAACGAGGTCGCCTGACAGACAGGGACGGGCCCGGGCGGCCGGCAGGGGTGCTGGCAGCGGGGCGGGGGGACGGGGCGGGGGCGGGGCGGGGGACGGGCGGGGGACGGGGGCGGGGGGCGGCGGGGGTTCGCGCCGCCCTCCCAGTGCCAATAGCGTCATTTGCCTAATCCCCCCCCCTTCAGTCGCGGCCGGGCGCCGGGCGCCGCGCGGCTAATTGCCGCGTGTAATATTTAAAACTTGCGCAGAAGACGGCTTAGTTTATATTTATTTGCTGGCTTACGATGACGTCTCCAGAGATAAGCCTGCCGACTGCAGAGCGGCTATGATTACGTCAGGCTGTTTCCTAATGAGAACGAGTGACTTTCCTTGGACGGAGCCCCGGCATGGACAGAGCGTGCCATACGGAACTAGGTGTATACTTCGTGAACTTCAATAGAGAAAATATGTTAAGAAGCACTTTGCACGTCTCACAGGACGAAACCATTAATACAACTTTCCTGCCTTACATGTCATTGAACGTCAAGAATAGATAATTAACCAGAAAAATTTGAAGCACTAGTTTTTGTTAAGTTTTACGTTTATTTTATTAATCCATTGCCTCAGGAAATGCAGAAGAGTTTAAATATATTTATCTCTAAATTTGCAAATGCTAAGAATTGCAAATGAATGTTCTGAATTTAACTTAGACACTAAGCTAAACATAACATAGAAGTAAATCGGAAAAAAATAGTAGAATGACATATTAAAAATGCGAAAAGGCATAGTATCTGCCAGAAGAACGTATTTTTAAATTAAGAATTGCATTTTTAATGCTACCCCGAACTTTCAATTTAGATAAAAAATAGAATAAGAATAGAGAGATAGAATACAACAATAGTAAACGCGTAATGACTAATCTCAAATGAAACTTTAAAATGTTCCTTAATGAAAACAAGCATTTATTTTCCTGTCGTCCCTTAATCAAACCCTTCATTCCCACCCGAGAGCGCGCAGCATGTTTACCGGCTGGGCCCTCGCCTATCGCCCCTCCCTCAGCCGGTCTTCCTCTTCCGCACTCATACCGAACGAACGCCCATTGTTTCCACAATTTCTTCGCGGGCAAAATTTTGAGACAAGAGTCGCTTACTCTCAAGAATTGAAGGGCCGCTAACAGCGGCTCACACAATGACCCGCCCCATGCACTTCCGGTCTAAGACTGACGGAGGCGGCGGGGAAAGGCGGAGGGGAAGGGGAGGGGGAGAGGAGGAGAGCTCTGCGATGGATATCGGAACCGAAGCAAAGAACGCTGCGATTATTTTGGACCTGAAAAATCTAAAGTATGTTGATGGATTTCCAGTGCTGCGATGCGATTTGACACAGACGAGCAGCGGCGAACTGGGCGATGAATGGAGGCGCGCGAGGAGCAGGGGAGGGGAGGGGGAGGGGCGGGGGGGAGGGAGTGTGCCTCGAATGATTTGATTCGCTGAAGGAAGTCCTCGATTGTGCGCTAGCAGCGACGGAAGGCGGGGCAGGGGAGGGGGGAAGAGAAAGGGGGATCGGGGAGAGGCAGGGGGAGGCGAGGCGACCGCCTGAGTGCTGCGAGAGATTACGCCCACGCGTTTTACACTTTTGAGACACCCACCCACCCGGGCGGAGGCGGAGGCGGCGTCCGCTGTCGGGCTGCGGTGTTGCGCGCGGGAACGGTGAAAGCAGCGGGGCGTTCATGAGGGTGGAGGAGATGGCTTCGGAGGAAGCTGCGTTAGTGAAGTTGGCCGTTGAAACGAGGTGGTTAAGAACAGCGAATATTGTTGTGGCGCAGAGGCCGCGGTGGGTTGGCAATGCACTTGGTACCCCGAGCAATTGTCGGGAAAAATGTCAATAGAGTAGTTGGAATAAAAATAGGAATACCGCTAAAATAAATGAGCAATGGAAGATTTTACCTTAACAGTAAGCAACATATTTAGTTGCGATAGGTTCCCTTGATACAAAAGTGATACTCGAGATTTATAGTGGTTCTTGTGAATGTGGCGGAAAAAGGTATTGACGAGAATGAAATAAAGGGACTGTAAGAAATAAGACACACTAATGCAGTTTGAAATACAGCTTCTTTGAAAATTTGGTGAGCAAATGTAAACGGATGGGTAAGAGAATTAGACATTTTTCATCCAGACTTCTCCCAAGAAAATGAAAACATAATACTGAATGAGAAGGGATGATGAGGGAAGAAAACCCAAATTTAGCCTATTACAATCTCACGCAGAGAGTTTTAAAGAAATACAGTAGAAACCCGTTATTCCGAACTAATTGAGGGTGTGGTGTGTTCGGTTTCGAAAATGTTTCGATTTTCCGAAAAAATGAACCATGTAAATACTATAAATACGTCTGTAGAATTACCAGACGCGTGATGAGAAAAAATGGCAATGTGACGAAACAATCACATTATCAAGCAGTCTCAGTTCCTCACAGCAAAAGAAGATTAACGATTTTGCAAGTTTCTCTACGTGATAATTGCTGCTGCATAAACATGTGATATATACCGCAGTTACAAGTTGAATAAACGTTTCATTTCGACATGTTTCAATAATTACTTGTTCAGTTCCACAGTAATTATAAAATTCTTTTTTTACATTACAAATATAACAATTTATTTACTTTGTTTTTTTTTTCACTACCCCGAATTTTGTTCGGATTGTCCGAAATTTCAGATTCGCGGCGTTCGGATAAGCGGGATTCTACTGCATCATTGCTAGCACATCAGTAGATTATATTAACGGCAGAGCCTGCAGCTGCGAGCAAGGTGACAGCAAGGCCGGGGGCTGAAGCGGTGTCTGCAGAGTGGAGGCGGCTGTGGGCGGCTGCAGCGGTGAAGGGCTCGGCGGCAAGGGCGAGGCAGATGGTCCGTTCTCAGGAAAAGGACCGCGAGCTGGGAGTGTGACACCGGACGTCGGAATGAAAGAGTGAGTGGAAGTGGAACGAGTAAAAATCAATGTACTTTTGCTTGCGGGGATACCTGAAAGAAAAACCGTCGGCTGCAGAGGTGTGCAGTATATTGTAAATGAAAACAGATAAGGGAACTTCATTCCTGATTATACTTTTTCAACTTATGGTAATTGCTGCTTAATACATAAAATAAGCTGAAATGTGCTGCTAAGGGTAACGACACATGAATCCTCATGAACATTTCAATCAAAACAGAAACTCATCAATATCTGACTAGACGCTTTCCTATTCATATTGCGTTAAGTCTGTCTCAGATTATTAAATTATGAGACAAACACTCTATCAATAAGTATCCGAACAGTAGTACAAGTACCTAACGTAGTAGGAATGTAGTAACTCTGTTACTTTAAGTTGGACCACTCATTATCCAATCACTTTATCAGTAATTTCCAGTATGTAAAAATATTACTATCATTATGGGAACTGGGTTTTACCAAAAATATATATCTTCTTTAAGAGGAGATTGTTTAATCATATACAATTTATTCTTACTTTACTAATAATTGTGTCTCATCGTGTAAAAGCGACAATTTTGTAGCGATGTAGCGTGTTCATTTTTTATCGCATCACATCACTGTCGTCAGTGTAATTGTGCACGCGGTTGACAGGATAATACGTTGTATACAGGCGCGTAGGATTACGAATTTTCATTACTATAATGGAGCATCACGTTTTACTCTGGCACGCTATATTGAAGTTGTGAGAGAATGGAAGGTAAATGTAGTTCCAGGAAGTTCTTTGTCAAATGAAAATGTTTCTTGTGCCAGATTGAGTTACCTACACAATTATATGTGAACGTAACAAATAACAAATGTGACGATTGAGTGTGGTGTTCTCCGACAAACAACTTCCAAGTGCACGTAGGAAAAAGACATTTAAACGGCCTCACCTATGATATTTATTTACAGTTTCTTTGCGAATCAGATACGTGAATATATTCCCATATATTCCCATCGTTCTAAAGTAATTCAATAATTCAAAACGTTTTCTATTACCGCACATTATGCATTAATGCATTAATCTTTATATTAGAGTGTATGCAATTATACCACTATTGTAGTTACCCATATAATACCCAACTATACCCATATATACCCATATATGCCCATATATGCCCAAATATACCCAAATATGCCCATATATACCCATATATGCCCATACATACCCATATTGTAAAGCGGATCATAAATTTAAAACAGCTCCAAATATTGAAAATAGTGAAGATACACTAGTGAACATAGTCTTCAAAATATTGAAAATACACTAGTCATGCATTATTTCATACCCAATAAATTCACATTCTAGATTGGAGAGCATTGTCTTACGCAAATTTCCTGAATGTATGGAATGCCGATACTTTCCGGGTGCGCCTACGGCGGAAATTACGACTTCGGCATTTATTCCTCGGATTTTCCCCGCACTTTGTCTCAACAGAAGCCTAAACACACCGCTCCGTTTCTCACTGCTCTCATTAACCGCGAATTTAAATGGAAGCCATAAAATTTGAATATTCCAGAATTTTTGTCAATTCCTCGTTATTTATAAACCACCCATTTCGCGGTTTCCCAGATATTAGCCCGAATTATAAATACAAATAAAGGTAATTTATATTTCCTGGTTGCGGCACCGTGTTTCCTAGGTGGGCGGAGCCTGCGCTGCTCTCCTTGCGTGCGTAGCGCAGCGGTGGGCCGCAGGCACCGCCCCCCCCCCCGCCCCCCCCACAGGCGCTTTCCCTGCGCCGGCCCTCGTTCGACGGCGCGTTCTCAGTTGACTAGCAACTCTGCTCCCCGTTGGGGGTGGAACCTTTTTATTCTATTACGCACATCATTAAGCGGTCTTTCGAAATTTACACTTTGTTATTTATGCTGTACATTATTTCTTCAGAATATTTATGGTTTTGGAGCAACAATGCCAGATTGCAAGATTAGGTGATTTCTCTTTTACTTACAGTAATTTATGAAATTGTACCTTAATAATACATTACTAAACTTCGAAATAATGATAGTAGTTATCATGTAGTTGACATCTTTAATGCACTCTGCTATCCACTTCTCTTTTCGTTGTCTATGCAGTTGGTTGTTCTTGCCCTTAAAACTCGTTTTACCGCACATATTGCTTCGTAGGCTACTTATGGAACTATGCTCTTCGCCCCTCCGTGTTCTTCGCACGTTGCTCGTTTTCGGAATTGTTTCCACCATCTCTTTCCGTGCGCTTTCACCTCGATCTGTCCGTCACTTCCGCCCGCCGAGGTCATCTTCGTGTATCACGGGCCATTTTCCATTTCATCCCGTGTCTGGGCTGAATCGTCGCTGTCGCTTCCATTCAAAACGCTGCGCTGGCCTGTCCGCCCCCCCCCCCCACTGTTTGCCGGCGCCACTCTCCCTCTGTCACCTCGACGGCGTTCGACCCCTCTCGACCCTTCGTCTCCTGCCCTGCGCTGCTGCGTGCTCTCCCCGCCCCGCCCCGCCGGCGCCGGCGCTGCGAATACTAATGCTCGAATACATCACCGCTCCGAACGGAGCCGCCCCGCCCCCGGCGACCCACAGACCCCAAGACCGCTCGGCCCAGCGCCGTACAGCGCCGGCGCCGGCGACGGCCTGGCAACGCGCCGCCGAGTGCCTTCGCGCGGGCCGGCTGAAAGCGTTCGGGCCTGATTAAAACGGCGATTTCATTGGACGCTCTCTCTTTGCGCGGCATGCTCACACGCGCATGGCCTCCGCAATTAAAGCACAAAAGTTTCCACCGGCGCTGCAAACGGGTGGGAAGGACGGGGGAGTGTGAGGGAGGTGGAGCATGGAACGGGGCGGGGCGGGTGACGAGGGATTGGCTGGGATGGAATGGGAGGGTTGGTAGCAGGAAGAGTTGGTAAGAGGTGTCTGCGAACGGAGGGGGGTGCGGTTCGGATGGAAGAGGTAGGGCGGCAAGGGAGGGGGCGGTTGGGATGAGAAGTGTAGGTAGAGGAGGGGATGATATCGAAGAGGCAAAGCAGAGACAGGTGAACGAGCAGAGGGAAGGGAAGTAGGGAGTGCGAAAGAGAAGAGGGGTGCAGGGAGTGTGGGGTGGAGAGAGGGGGCCGGGCCGTGAAGAGCGGGGATCGTGCGGTACTCCTGCGCTCGTGTAAAATAGTTGAAATACAAAAGCGGCTCTCTGCTGCCCGGAGGTCGATAAATCCGGTCGCGAGCGAAGCCGGCGGGCAATTACGCATCCCTCTTGCAGCCGCGGCGCCGGCCACTCGCCCGCAGCGCCGTTGCCCTGGCGCCCTCCACGCTGCGTCCACGCGAGACGGTCTTCTGATGTCAGGCGCTGAAGAGGCCAAACTCTGCTAGGAGAATGCGTCACGTCCACGCCATGACAAAAATAAATAACGTTAAAAGTCAGGTAGATTACGATGTACTCGGCTACTGACAGCTGGTTTTACACTCAGCCGTACCTTATAGTGTCTTTTCCACGGCTTTGATGCGATGGAGAGAACATTTGAGGTGAATACCAGAATTCGAAAGGCATTCAGTCTAGCCACATAGTATTAACTTATTTAATTTGTATATGTAATAATTACTTATTAAAAAATAAAATACATTAGAGTACAGCCTGAGCACTAGTTTTTGGTTTTAAATAGCAGTTGTTAAGGGAAGCAATTAGATACGTCAAGGGTAAAGACGTTCACGGTAGTGAAAAGACTATAATGTAGTAATGCAGCATGGTCGAGTGCGGAAAGGGAAAGCCTGAAAAAGGCGGAAGGGTAGTACTTCAAATGAATAATAACGCATCGTACTATTGCTAGTGTTTCACGAAATTAAATAACAGGAAACGTTGGTAGAAATGATTGGAGAATTTATAAATTCTCCTAGCAACGTACATTGGCATACAACGTGAAAATATAAAGAAATGAATAACTGACCAACCTCTGTTTCAACTTTCTAATTTTTTAACCAGTGTTATTGCTTAACATGGAATTAAAGCATCAAAAACAACATAGTTTCTTTGATTAATCACTGTAAAAATATAAAGCCACAAAACGTAGAAAAATCTGGAAGAACATCAATCCTTCAGAACACAAAAGTATTTACAAAAGATTCGAGTATAAGAACAAACAGATATGCTACGTAATTGTAAAGTAGGTCCACGAAAGGTTAGTAAGAGCGTTCGAGGTAGAAATAATAGAAAACGAACTACGGGGCTAAGACCTAACATTCACAGCAAAGAACGTAGCAATACCGAGGAAGACACGATAAAAAATTAATTTACAATTGGAATCGAAATTGAACAACATTATCAGCCAAGTGCATTTCCAGAACGATGGTTGCTTTACAAAACGTCAGTTATCACCAATTGTATCTGTATACGCCATCTAGTCTACACCATCTTATTAAAAATTAAGGGCGTTTGTTTGTTAAAAATGTGTTTTAATGCAAAAGATTTTTACATCACTTCGTCAATAATTCTTCAGTTCTTTGTAATAGAGTTAAGACTGATACAACTCGGTTAGATGTAGAACGGGAGAACGTCTGTATATAGAAACTTTAAATCAGACGTGTATGTCTGAGGTTGTACGGCAACTTGTGCGAGATTATATATTCTGAATAAATAATATTTAAAATATTCAAGGTCGCATTGATGCTGAAAAATGTGATTCAAATAAAACTTCGATAAAAAATGTAATATTATCTGATCATATTATTAATCACAATACACTGTCATTAAGCGTTTTGAAGCAATAAATTAAAAAACAAAATATTATCACTTAGCTTGGGAGCGCGAAAAAAGTGACATCGAAAAAAGTCATTTTTTGGATAAATGAAGAAATTATTGTGCACAAGTTAAAGTGACTTGAAAACTGAAATGCTTATAATAATATAGCCAAGGAATGTAACTGCTTACCGAAGTTTCTATTGCCTTTGATCATGTTGCAAATTTCGATAGAATTTTATTTTACTTACAATGTACTTACTTGAATCAATGATAATTAGTATTCGCAGGTAATTATGAATATACTTACATTCTATATTTTTATTATTTCTATAAAGGAAGGTCGAGAAAAGTGACACAAAAAATGTAAATATTTAATGCTTAACAGTCGGTGTCAATGCTAAAACAATATTTGGTAAATATTTTGATAATAGTTTCCATTTACTAGAACGTGAAATTCATTGAATTTTCAATATTTATAGATTATTTAATATAAACGTTCACATATTATATTGTTAGTTTTGATCTTGTTCATGGGTTAATTAGTATCACAGTGTATTAGTTAATATCTTGAGAATTGAAAAAAACTGGTTATCAGTTATTTGAATTGCAATGAAAAATGTGTATCACCAATGTTCTAACCATTTTTATTGCCTCTTCCGCAATACCGAGGTAAAAATATTTTACTTCGGTAATGTTGTTTCGTGCAGGTTAATTCAACAGGCAATAATATACATATTTCCGTTACAATAAACTGTGCCGCTCGCTCGCACAGTTTCAATGAACTGATGTGGAATGTCCTGCATAACTGCAGGAGTTTGGTCCAAACATTTTACAAAATGAATAAATTATATCTACTGTAAAAGAATGCGACAAATATTTTAGCGCATTCTTCCTGAGTATCATTTAACGTATATGCACTTAGTAAAAAAATAAATTGCATATAATTGAATATTTTTTAAGAAATAATAGAATAAAATAAGACTAATTTTTGGTACCATTACTCTGAGATTTCTTTAATTAAGGACAATCAGAACGCAAAACTATTGTTTTTAATTTAAGTTATAACGAAGGGATTATACATCGGTTTCTATGTAATAATTTCGTTTCCAACTGATTACACATCAGGTTTAAAATGTAAATATTTGTATGTGCATATAAAGGCAATGTCTAGCAATCATATGACACATGTTTCCTCTCATAAAATAAATAAAGTACGTTATTATAAGTGGTGTATTACGTTCTGAAGTTAATTAAGGATTCCTTTGCTAGTGTTCCCTACATCTTACATGTACTGATCATGGTATGTAGAAAATATTTCAATTAAATTTACATGATAAAGCTAATGAATATAATATAGAAATCTCATTTCCTGCAAATACTTGTAAATCCTACCAACTACATGTATAAATTAAATTTTTGAACAGACCAATTCTTTGAAATAGTACGATGTTACGGCCACATCCCGAACTCTGACATGGACCAGTTAAAAGACAATCGCCGAAATATTCTGAACCAAATTTAAGACAAATGCGCTTTTATCCATTGCTCAAAACCGTTTAAGACAATCAGCGACTGTATTAAAAAACTCATCACAACCCCAAACCGCTCCCCACCACAACCATCCGAAGAACGACTACAATCGCCCATCGCTGCTCATCTCGCACCTCGGCGCCTTCGCCGCCGTCATCCTCCCGCCCTCGCCCGCTCGTCCTCCGCCGCCTCTCCTCCGGCGCGAGCGCGCGCGCGTGCTTGCGTCCGCTGCGGCCTCCGAATAAACGCCGCTTCAGCCGCGAATCGACGCCGTCGCGCCGTGCATCTCAATTAGTAGCTCTCGCGACCGCAGCCCCGCATTTAATGTGCCGCGTTTGTAAACTTGCTTGTTCCTGACGCGGCCTTCGTTCCACTCCTCCCCGCCCCCTCCTTCCACCCCCGCTCCCCACTCCTCTCGCTGGCGCCTGAGGGCGTTCAACTCGCCCAGCCCGAGCTTCGCTCGACGCAGGAAAATTTTAATTACTTGCATCATTTAATGCCGGGAAACTTTGCGTTGTGTGCTGGTTGGTTATACTTAATTCCGAGTTACTACATTGTCGAGTACACACTCGCACACACAATGCAAGCGAAATTCGGGCCGCGTTAAAACACTCTGTCGGTTGGGGCCGGGTTAAAAATCTTATGGTGTGTGATTCCAATCTTCTTAATTGCCCGCCTCATAGCGCTGCCGTAAGCGCGCGGACGACGGAACGTTGCTTGAGCCGGAGGAGAGGGGGGAGGGGGGAGGGGGGACGTGTGCAGATCGGCGCAAGATATCGACTCCATCGGAGTCGATGGGATTTATCGCGATATGGCGCCGGCGCAAACGGATGGCAGCGTTATTACGCAGAGTACTGTCATTATTCAGTTCTATTTTTATTAGTCGTGATAACAGAGGCACGCGAACGGCATCGGGTCACGTGCTCGCCCGGCGCGAGCGGTCTGGAATGGGAATTTATTCTCACTTGT
This sequence comes from Gryllus bimaculatus, assembly GCA_017312745.1. NCBI lineage: Eukaryota > Metazoa > Arthropoda > Insecta > Orthoptera > Gryllidae > Gryllus > Gryllus bimaculatus. The sequence goes on from BOPP01000049.1 coordinate 2,074,760, forward strand.
TTGTACGAATCAGGCTTTATGCGCGCGCTGTTCCAGCGCGTTCTGTCGCCCGCCAGAGAGCGCCGACAAGCGTCGCGTGCTCGCTCGCCGCCAGCTATCTGCGCGATGAAAGGGTGCGAGCGAGAGCAAGCCGAGTTTAAATCTTCAAATATGTTATGCCATCAACAACGTGTTCGTCGTTTCATGGAGTATGTTTGCCCTGATTTGCCTCTTCCTCAGAGCCCCACATCGTGAAAATCCCGGTTTTTGATTCAACATTGTTATACTAGCCCGTTTACTGAATGGCATTTTATTTGTAATACATTTCTCTTAATACACGTGATTATATTGATCTTAATTGATTTTTTCTCACTAGAGTAATTTCTTTCAGAATTTCTGTTAAAAATTATTACAAATATTAGTGATCTAGGGGTAGTCGTCAAAAATGATGGTTCGAAATCAAACTCCCCTCTCTGTAATACACTGTAATGCATTCTAGAAGACAATTAAATTTCTTTAATACTAGAACTAAATTTTCTTTTCATTTCAGATTTTCCTTTCTTTCAGTAAAAGTTTCTAATCGCGTCGTCTAAGGAACGTCAAAGCGATTTTAGTTAGGTCCCCAAAGGGTCCACCTGGTTAAATTTTACGGTATTTTCAATTGGTGCCACTGATAGCCACCTCGTATGAAAAAGTAGAATTTAGTTTCTCTGAGATTTCTTATACTCATTTACACACACTGCGTTCTCGCATACCAGCAGTATACGCATCGAAGATACGGGTAACTATGTTCCTAAAAATCGCCCGTAGGGTTGTATAGCTCCATCTGTAAACATTTGTCAAGGGAACAGGGAGGTCTGTCTTATCTCTTCTTGTTGGCTTCCACTATTGGAAGTATTTTTAATATGTTGTGTATCTTTCCGCATTTATTTCTTTTTACAAAATAACTTTAATCTTTAACATGGTGCTATTCCTAATCAATCATAAATTAAGTTTCTTTTACTAATTGATACGTAGTGGATATAGTTGAATCTGGCCAGGGATATTTAATCCTCTTGCTTCCGTTGCAGATCTCGAGTTACGGAGAGTGCGACGACATCCTGGGCGAACTTACGAGAGCAAGCCCCTTTCTTCACTCAAACTGGAACACCAAATTGCGCGCCGCGAAAAATACCGCATTATATCTCCAATATAATACCACCTTATTATATAGTGACCAGATTTTACTTTCTCATTTACGTACTTCAAAGTAATGTAAGTAATATTAAGGAATTTATGTAATGCTCCGAAAAATCAATTTCGATATTTTAACGGAAATGCACGTTTTCGAATCCCCTGATACTAAAAGTTTTTTTTCCTTTAAAAAGATCGTCTGTCTCTCCAAGAACAACACAAAAACTACGTATATTTAAAAAAAATACACATGTATTTAGTTAAAGGACTAATTGAGGGGGAAAATTGTAGTTTAAGAAAATACTCCATTATCAATAATGTAGTTGTACGAAGAAGAAAAAAATGCAGCCTTCTCCAAATTTTGAATATTCAAAGTTCACCGTAAAAATCGCACATATACAACCTTTATAAACGTTTTTCACTCAATTCTTACAAGAAATTGAAAGAAAAAATTCGGAGCTATTTTTAAGAAAATTTTGAAAATGTCCCACGACCTTCATGTAAAATACCCCCAAAATTCAAAGAATTGATTTCCAAACAGCACGATTTACAGACGGGCCTGATCGATCGAAGTACATTCGTGTAGACGCTAGTGTCGTTCCTTGACAAACAGACAAACGGACGGATAAATGGTCAGACAAGCAGACGGTTAGACGGACGAACGGAGGGAGTGGACGGACGTTCAGGCTGACGGAGGGCAGATGGACGTTTTGAAGAAAGAAAATATTTTGGTGCAATGTGCGAAAATTGTGAGTGTGAGGAGTTGCAAGCGAAGAAACAAATTATCAGATTCTAATTAAGTTCAATTTTCTTTCATGGGAATGATGTGATATTCAAAAAGTGGAGCGAATTTTCCAGTTATTACTAGAAGTATTGAAACTTTTTATAAAAACAATTAATTTTATCAACTTGATTTATATTTTTAGTAATCAACGGGATCTTCATTACACTGATCCGGTTCATTTACGGCTATCGATTTCCAGTCGACACCTTGCACATCCCGTAAGTATTGCAGAAATCTTTGTAGGAAGAACTTTCACCGTCTATGATACCGAATGCGTAAGGACGCAAATTAGAACGAAAGAGAAAATAAAGCGGATATGACAGTCGCCGGCACACAAAATATTTTTTTCATAATGGAAATACACCATTGGAATGCAATGCACTCAAGAAGTGATGATTGTTTTGAATGTTTTCAGTTAAGTTACAGCAACTGCTTGATTGGAAAGGATGTATCATTTGCTACAGTATTACACCTCTCGATCCCACTGGCTGGCCCAGTTCCAATACCCAGTTAGTACCGTGAGGGATTTTGTTGGTATTTCGGCGAGACTCGTCTATTCGTAGGTACGAGTAACTGTTCTGGTCTCTCAGAGGAGCGGAGCTTTAGAAGTTCTACATCTACGCCAGCGCTTTTACTTTTAAAGGTCAGCGTCATCAAGACGTTCAGATTACTCAATTTATGTGGTTTAATATTGTTTTCTGGTTGAATATTAAAACATGGTATTGAAATAATGAAACAGTTTCGACTTTGATAATCTATACATATTTCGCAGTTAATCCGCCTACTCGCATATTGCGCGTACTGAAAGAATTCTCATACTCAGTACGTTACTGCTCACGTTAAAGAAGAAGCCAAACGGAGTATGGCTCTAGGAAAGAAAAAAATGCCTGAAATCAAATATTTGCTATTGATCTGTTGAATTATACAAAAACAACGTTTTTATATGTTTTTTATAAAGAACTATTGTAATGTGTATCCATGTATGACTACACTATGTTGTTTCAATAATTATGAAGTCTTTTTTCGGTAAAATATTTAATTTATTGCTGAGTTATACGATAGTACTTTATTTGTTGTTTCTGAGAGGTATGCGTGCAATTTTTTTGGAAGGCAGTTTTGTGTGATTTTGTTCAGTAGCATTTTTATGCTGAAAGCCGCTTGTTTTAATGAAAATAATTGAGAATAATTCCAGTATCCAAAGAAACTTAGTTTCCTGAAAAATCATTTTGAAGTAAGGCAAATACAAAGTAAGCAGAATATTTTTTTTTTGATTAACGATGGTGAAGTGCTGTGGATTGAAGTCTGAAATTTAGACATCAAATCTCAAGTTAAGTAAAAAAATTGAAACGTACTATTTGGAAATATTCAAACTAATATCTTTGGTAATAATAAATCATTGGCACTAGTAATAACTAAATGAAAAATAAAGTGGACGTTTCTTCAAAGAAAGGAAATACTGGAATTTACGGTTTTAATACGTATAATTTACAGAAAATTTGCAATATCCATTCAATTGAGCTCGGCAATTGTAAAGCTGATGAACAAAGAACTTAATTTTTACAGTCTAAAATTTTCTCTGCTATGGAGCCATGAAAGTGTATCAAAACGCCTAAGATCAAAATTACTCGTCATTTATGTCGTTATTTGTTTCATACATTATTACATTAGAATTACTATAACTTTTTGAATTTTATACGAACATTTTAATTTCATTTTAATTTCAACTTAATGACACCCCACATTTCACCACCTCCTCCTGTGTCTCACCAAGCAGCCTGTTCGTTTTCAAGCAAAGCGCACGTGGATTTTTCATGCCTCCGAGAATGCGAGTCAACGGAACGCTTTATTCCTTTGTGCAGACTCGCATCTCCCGTGTGCGTCGTCCTTTCCTCGTCCACCCGTCCAACACACTACGACTCTCCCTCCCATCGCCCTCTCATCTGGCTGGCGGCTCAAAGCGAATCACCTGCCACTGGACCTCCCTCACCCTCTCCCTCTCCCTCTCCCTCTCCATTCCATTTTCTCTCGCTGTTCCGCTTCCAGCCCCTCTGTCTGGAAATGTTACCTTAACTCTGTAGCACTCGCTGCCGATCTCTCAGATGACTGAGTTGCCCTCCCGTCAATAACGGATCATACAAAAATCCCCAGGACACAATCCTTCTCAATTCCCCTTTGTTGTAGTTCTCAGATATCATAGCTTCATGTTTATGAAAATAGACTTCTTGCTGTGGTCATCAGAATCGTCTCAACCAAACCGTGCGCCGCGCAGCATACCGCAAGCAGAGCTTTATAATATATATCTTGTTTTTTTAGGATTAACATTGAAGTTTATTAAAGTTTTAAAATGTCGACGATAGAAAATGTGTTTAAAGTATATTTGGGCCTGAAACACATTGTTTGTAAAACCAAATCAGATAAAATGAAGATGATGCATCTGAAATATCATCGCGTGTACTTGAACACTGTTAACTAGCACGAATGCCGCAGGGTTAAACTTCACGAAAACGTACATATCAACGGGATATTTTTAATATATATTCGTTACTTAAATAAAATAATATTCGAATAATTGAAAACCACTATGTTACAACTTTGACTTTTCTACTTAATTGCTACATTAGTATTCAAATTAAATTCAAGAATTATTATGAACAATGTAAAAAATTGTTGTTGTTTTTTTGGTAAAATTCAAGTGCTTTTTGAAAATAACTACCCGCATTCAGTATAACGGCCTCCTGAAGAAATTTTTCCTACTCCGACTCTTTTCACTAGTATTTTCAAATATTACCAATGGGATACATACAAGACAATTAGAAATACAGAAATACAGAATTGTAGAAAATTGAAACTGAAGCACAGTCACCGACACAAAAGCAAAACGATTTTAAAAAGAAAAATAATAATGACAAAGATAATCTTCAGAATTCAGGATAGAGTCAAGTGGGAACCAATTTGGGAAAGAATAAATACTATACGATACCTCCTATACGATACAGAAGACGAGTAAAATCAGCGAATACGTGAAGTGCATGGTTGATCAGAAATCATTAAGGAAATTTTAGCTGAATGATTAATCAGCGATAAATTAAGAGAGAGTGGAGATGCTTGTAGAAAGCTACGATGGGATGATCATACAAAGGCGACTGATAGAAATGATTGAAACTGACTGATAGAAAAGTGGCGAGAAAACAACTAGAAATGAACGACAACAGTTAAAAATTGTTATAAAACGCCCCATTTCCTTGACGCACCATTTCAGTTAATAATTGCTATAATATTAGGATACTTTGATACAGTTTTCGTATACCGTGACGCTCCATTTCCTGATCACTATTCGTACATCTCCAATGCTCGAGGGCACCTGGACAGATCTTCGAGTCCCTTCCCGGGAGATGATACTACGGCGCGGCGAAGCGGGATGGCTAGCAACGGCAGTTCCATTGATGGACTTCGGCGGCGGCAGGGGGGGTGTATTGCGCTAGTCAGAGAGGAGAGGGGCGGGGGGATGGGGCGGAGTTGCGCGACACAGGGCACGAAGAGACTGAATCGGCGAGGTGGGGCAGGACGGGTCAAAGCGAAGCTTGGCTTAGGGCAGGAATAGGTGGGGCAAGGAAGGGATGGGGGAAGAGGTAGATTTTCGGAAAGGGGGGCGAGATTAGGCAGGGCGTTTGGGGCAGGGTAAGACGGGAAGGAGCCGTGCGAAGTGAGGCAGGGCGAGCTTGATTGATTAGTGATTCTGGGAGCGTAACTGATTACGTCATTATTCAGTAAGTACAGTGGGAGTTTTTATCGCGGAATGCGAAGGTGATCTTCTCCCGTTAGAAGGCGAGATCAGGCGACGACCGACGCCGCCTTGCAGGGATTCCACGAACAGGTATCTCCCATCAGCGGGGCACCGCCACAGCCGGGACAAGCTCTAAGCTCCGGACTGGTCTCTCGACATGTGTGGTTGTGTAGTGCACGTGAACGTGTGTGTATTTAAAGAGTGAAAAAACGACAAGGAAGAGGAAGGAAAGATCGCGTTTCGATCCATGACGTGTTTGCTACAGTACGGCTTCGGCAATCGCGTGATATTGATCAGAGAAATCACAGAAAACTATCGATCATGCAGCCGGCATCTACAATTGTCCTCCAACCAGAGGCTGAAATCGACGTAGCTGATAAAGTAGTGTCCTGAGACCGAATCCTGGGACCTCCCGGTCAGAGGCACTGCAGTGGGATCAGTTAATGCCCTGAGCCACCTTTGCCAGCGAGGGCGCGGCGAGACGGGACGGGACGGTGAAGGGGGAGGGTGGGGC
>BOPP01000049.1:2084549-2114549 GCA_017312745.1 Gryllus bimaculatus
GCAGAAGAGGAGACGGAAGAGGAGGCAGAAGAGGAGACAGAAGAGGAGATGGAAGAGGACAAGGAAGTAGAAGTTCAAAGGAGGGAAAAGGGGTGCAAGAGAAGAAGGAAGGGGTAAAAAGAGGTGGAGGAAGAGATAGAGGAGGTGGAGAAAGCTGTAAGAGGAGTAAAATTTGAGTATTCAATGCCTAAACCTTTCAACACGAAATATACACGAATAAGAAGGCAGGAAGGAATGTAGAACATTGAACTGTCTATAATGCAAAAGAAGAACGACGAGGATGTGGAAACATTTTAGAACAACGGGAGGATTTAAACCTTGCACCGAAATAATAAGGTACTAAGCTGCTGGTACTGCTAAGCTGCTCAAGTGGACTCGAAGAGATGGTGCATTCGATAGATCGTCGTTGCATTTATTCCAACAAAATTGTTGAATTAACATTATTGAATCTAATACTCCTAAGCTGTACCTTACGAGCTTCATTTCTTGTCATTTTGCCTATCAAACTTACTATCGAAGACGTATTATTCTTTTGTAACTCAGTCTACTTCATCATTTTCAGTGATCCAAAACTTCTTAATTTTATTTTCGACGTCTCACGACGTCGTGTATAGTTCCTGTGCCAATCTCCACTCCATCTAACAGGAAACGACCTGTATCTATAGAATAGAGGCGCTGTTCTATGTAGTTGTGTGATGCTTTGTGTGTAGGCTGACTTGTCTTTCATAGTCGTCTCTTGCCAAACCGTATTGTCTCGGGGCGATGACAATGTCGTTGTCCCCTTCATCCTCACCGCGACATTCATGATATTTTGCATAACGTACCACGCTTATTTCACCCTGTGTTTTGTGGTGAATTGTCAATTCAGAATACGTTTTTTTTCTTCGGTGTTATTTTCCTCATTTTCAGATACGACTCATTATATATATTCCTCTTTTGTCTAGTCATTACCCCAGATCCGTGTTCGACATCCAATTTTGTTAAAATGCATGGAGACACTCCGCTTGCGATGCGGCTATCTTCTGAGACTTACGTGATTAATACTAGTTAGGACTCACACACATTGTTTGTTTTTTTTAATTCTAATAATATCCCAACTGAAATAAATTTACTAAAGAACAACGACTCTACAACCCAATCTCTTTAATTCAATTCCCAATAAAAATGTTTAAGGTCACAAATTGCTTACCAATTTATTTGATCAATTTCTTTTCTTTCAATTGCAATGCTTACAATCTCTGATCGTTAATGTAACCGTCGGCAATTTTTAATCGAAACCTCTGGAGTGTTCCCTGCCTCGTGCTTTCGTAGCGTAGCTTGTGCTTTTGTCAATTTTCTCCTCGTAGTCTTTCTTCTCTGTACAACCAAGTTACCCCGTTCTCTCAACAGCCCATGTTAACTCTGTGTTCATTGCAGCCTCAGAAACTATTTTGGGCCTCTCTAAGTCTGTCATTACTCATGCGTCCCCACCCTTACCGCTGTGGGCCATCAACCTGGGCTCTTTACGCCTGCCTCTCTCTCTCTACGAGCAACCCTTTCCCTCCTCCGGCCTCTCGCTTCCCTTCGCCCTCTTGCACCTGCGCGCAAACGTGTCAGAAAGGTGCCATTGTAGACAACTGGGTCGGCGTAAGAATTTAATGACGAGCAGCAACAACAGAAACGAGACTCCGACTCGGAAGTAGGAACAAGTCCCGGCATTAAAGGTCCAAATTATCATTTGTGGCGTAAAATAATTAGAATTCATTACGACGAAACGAGAAACTCCAGCTCTGCTCTGATACATTATCTGTTTACACGCAAATTCACAGGGAAGCGGAGTCGAAAACGGGCACAGTGCAACGCAGCCAAAAATGTTCGAGCGGAGGCTGATTCGGGAATTATTTCACGGTATGTGAACTTCACTGAAGTCACGCGACTGTTTCTCAAATGTAACGACTTCTGCAGCTGAGCCCTAGTAACAAAGTTGCATAATTCCCGCTGAATTTATACAGTACGATAAACCAGAATTTACTATACCAAATTCGTATGCACATATAAATTAGAGTATTTATGACTAGAACCTAAGAGAGTAGCGAACTCATCTCGAACTTAAATTAACTAAAGTACCCAGGAGCATCAAAGAACGTCGGTATATAATCCTGAATTGGATTAGTCGAGACGTATTCGTTTATATTTGGCAATGGAAAGCAATTAAAATAACTCGAAAGTCGGCAACTCTTGGTTCTCCAAAGACTAAATCAAATGTGCTCATGGCATTCCAAATATGCCTTACGAATCCATATTCAGCATCAGGGAGCTCCGCAATCCAAGGTCTAAAGGCAAAAAACGCATTCTCTCATCGCGAAGAGGTCAAGAGTCGCGAACGATGTATGACGTGAAAGCATACACACTCATGAGCCATTAATTAGTGCGGTTGGGAAACGCCCCGACACAAGAAGATGACTGTCCGATGAGTAATTAATAGATCGCCATCTCGGCGTTGGTGAAGGGCCATTAATTCTTGTGGCGCCGCCAGGGTCGCGAGAGCGCGGCGAAATGTGGCCAGTGGCTGCGTGGACGGCGCCGTCGCGGCGCAGGGGGCGGCAGGGAGACGCAGGCACGCGGCGGATGCTCAGGTGGAGGTGGATGTCGAGGAGCAAGTGGACGTAGGGGTACAAATAAATTACGATATATACACATATATATATATATATATATATATATATATATATATATATGTGTGTGTGTGTGTGTGTGTGTGTGTGTGTGTGTGTGTGTGAATGACGAGATTTAGGTAACGTGGGAGGTAAATGTGCTAATGGAGAAATGGAGGGCAGGTGAATATAGAGGTGTGGAGAGCGGAGAGAGAGGAATGGAGGACGAAGATGAAGGGATAGAGGGCGGAGGTGGAGGATTAGACGGAGACAGAAATATGCGCAAAGATAGATGAGCAAGCGGAGATTAAGAGGCGGAGATGGAAATGATGAAAAGGCCGAGTAATTAAGAATGGGAGAACAGACGGAAATGGAAGAACAGGAAGAGATGGAAGCGTAGGCGGAGATGGTTACATAGGCGGAGATGGATGTGTAGGTAATGACGAGGGAGTGGAGGGTGGAGGAAGAGGGAAGGAAGGCGGAGATAGAGGACTAGGCTAAAGTGGTGTAGACGGATACGGAAGAGGAGGTGGAGACGGGAGAACAGGCCGAGATGGAAGGATAGGTAGAGATGTAGGCGGAGATGGCAGAGTAGACGCAGTTGGATGCGTAGATGGATGTGGAGGTGGGAGGACAGAGGGCGGAGAGAGGCGAATAGAGGGGGGTGAGGGGGGTGTATGTTGAGGTGGCATTGAGGGTAAAGGTGGTAAGAAAGGTACCGGTTATGCACGGAGTGATGGCGACGGAAGAATTGGTGGTAGTGGGGACGGAGATAGGGAGCTGGATGAGTAGGAACCTTTCCGTCCCCACTATCAACGGAAATTGATATAGATATGATACAGATATTCCGCGAATTTCCGTTCATGTACGACACATGAATTTTGCAACAAAAATATGAAATTATGGAATTAAATTAAATGAGAGAAAATACAACAAAGAACATAAATCACGAGTTGATCCAAGTTACTTAATTGGGTCAACAGTATTCGAAAATAATATTTTTCATTTCGGCGAAAACAACAGAAATGTCCGGTTCTGAGAACTCTCAATTAAAAGTTGGGAATTTACGAGACTTTATGATACGTATAGCAAACGCTGGTGATGAAAGTAAGAACAATAGAATTGCACGGCTTCACATGATTCATTGAAAAAAGTAGATTATTGCAGAATTGGAATAAAAAAATTAATTATTTCTACTAAATATCGCAGCAGGGGGAGGATTTTGATGACCTAAAATAGTATGACCAATAACATGCTCTTAAAATATTTTTAAAATGCTCGAAAAGAAGAGGAAACTGACAGAAAAATTGATCAAAACCAGTTCAGGTGAACAACTCAAGCAGTTAAATATGCTACTGATGTAATAAAGGGTTTCCTTTTTGAGCACAAGTGACTCCGCGGGGCTTCTCGAAGTCTCAATCTTAATTATGTTAGTATCCAACTCCTCGAATTCGAACATTCCCTGGCGTTCCATTTTTCTGTCTCGGATAGAGGAGGCTATACAGAACTTCCAAAAAAGAGTATTTCATATTGAAAGGAAACAAGTTTCCTGGAAAAAGCATTGTGTTCTTCCAAAAAATCGGACTGAGAATTGACATTTCTTCGAAACACCATTAACACGTACCACGAATCTTACGAACGTACCACGAATCTTACAACGTATCACGAACCCTCTTACAAACACGTTCGCAATATTTCTGCGAAAAAGTACTAAAGCCCCCCTTCCCATGCGTTAGCCGGGGATCCAGGCTCACCAGCAGCAGCGCCGCTGCCTCGACTCAACAGCGCAACGGCGGCGGCGGCGGCGGCGGCGCGGCAGGCCCGACGGGCGGCAGAGAGGGGGTATTGGATTGCGAGCCTGGAGGGCTGTGTAAGCAAGCGCGACACAGGGCTCTGGGCTGATGAAATTGACTTCTGGTCCGCGAGTGGGCGGCAGGCAGGTCGCCCGGAGCTCCGCCGGCCAGTTCCTCGGCCCAGAGCGCCCGCGACGACACACGGCCTACGCCGGAGAAGAACCCTCAACCCCGCGGCCGCTTGCTTTGTGGTGTTAACGGGCCGTGCGTCCTAGCTGGACAGAGCAGGTAGCATTCGGGTCATTTACGAGGGCGAGCGAGAAATGCTTTGGGTGAGCAGGCGGATATTCGAATAAGTGGGTGCTTCGGATTGGGAAATGTGAGGAGGGTGAGCAAAGTAAAGGATTAAAATGTGGCACACGAGCATACGATTAGCGCTATTGGACGAAATCTGAATGTCTAAAACAAGAAACAGGTGGGAATGTTTATGACAGGTCGAATATTCCGTAAAGACGTTTGTCGATCCCAGGCAAAAACAAAATGTTACAAATATACTTTCTGCAATTATGGTTATTTCTGTGTTTCTCGCAAGGGTATCTCAGCGCGCATTTCATGCTTTATACATAGATTTTATTCCTAGGCCACTGGGTGTGTTATCTTTCAGAGCTTGAATCATGCATATCTCTGTGCTTTTGCAGAGGCAGGATGGTAGTTCACCGCGGTGATCTCACACGTGTAACGTCACGCCGTTAATTGTGACAAATCCTCGGACTGGGTCCACAGTCACCGTAGCTCCCTGATAGAATGTCCTGGAAGCTTTTGAATCCTTTAATTTCATTGGACAACCTATTCACACTTAATTTGCCTAACGAATTCGCACAGCTAAAATTCGGAAGAGAACTTTTGTACGTGCCCAACTACATTTAACGACAGTATATTGACCAATACAATCTTCGCCCCTTCGTGCGGGCCAAATCTACCACATTGCCAGTCTACAGGATGTCAGCGCTTCATGCTTCATTATTTGTGTAAAGTGTACGTGTTTCTTCTTTCCAGAAGCTGGTGCATTTGATGTCAATAACTGTTATTTTATTCTAATAATATATGAGTGTGAGAATATTGTGCGAAGGATTTCTAGACCCCAGTTCCATTCTTATGTCCCTAGTGATCCGTATTAGGGTATTGGCTAGTGCACATCTCAATATGTAGTACACTTCCTATTCATCTACGCACTACATTCGAAAGTAAGTGCGGGTGTAGAAGAGACAATAACATGCTCACGAAAAATTATTAAATAATAATGACATTTTCATTCGGTTGGTAAAGTTCAAAGATATTATATTTCTTAGTCACCGTCTTCCAAAAATAATGACTTTTTGTACGATTCATAGCGACTGTTTTTTCACAATGTTTCTAAAGAAACGGGTCTAAATGTTTTGTGGTTCAGGACACTGTAAACAAAGTATGACCTTATGGATATCGTGTTTTATTTTTTTAATTGTAATGTTACTTCTATAGTTCAAAGGTGACAACACGTTTCAGTAAAATTAACAATATATTACCTCCCTATTTGCTGTTCTTTCCTGAGATAAATTAACTGAAGCTACACCTGAAAAATATCCCGTTTTATGCTTATCTTGTCATTCTTTTTCAGCAAAGCCCACACACCTAAAACTTAAACATATCGTACGTGAACGAATTCAACAACGTAAGAAAACGGGCAGAGCTAAAGCCGTAAAACTTTGCCAGAGCAACCGCGAGTGCGTCCGTTCGCGAAGCAAGTGGAGCACGGCGAGGGTCGCAGCGGCGTGTTGTCGCAGCCGCCCTCCTCAAGGCGCCCCGGGGAGCGCGAGCCCCTCGAAAGCGCGCGGCGGAGGTGCCGACAGCCTGGTAAACGAGCAGCGGGGGCAGCAGTCAGCGAGACCTCATGCTTTCTGTGATAACACCCACCCACCGGCGCGGCGCGCGCGTCTTTTGTGGCTCCTTCCGCCTCGGCCGCTCTCCACGCGGAAGCGTTTTGAATAATGGAACGCGGCTCGCCCCCGCCATATTTTTATTATTCCCAACTTGCGGCTCTTGTAACAAGCGCCGAGTTGACCCTAATACACCCGGAGGGGGTGGGCGGGGGCGGGGGCGACTGCTTCCAGCGGTCGCTCCGCAGTTGACGGCTTTCCAGAGGAGGAAAAACAAATGCAGAGCCCATCATTCTTGCTACTCCATAAACGCCGCGGACAGATATAGGGCGGAGGCAGAGCCGGAAAATCGCCTGCACATTCATCGAGGGCGCAGTACGCGCAATTACGGCTGCCACTAAACCTAGTTTCCATGTCGCCAAAAGTCACATTTGCTCGGACAGCACTGTGTGTCTGTCCAGGATCGTTGAGGAGGCACTTAACTTGAGGTGCAGTCTTTAGCCCCACATTATAAAACTAATTTTAAGTTATTCTCAATCTTATAATGCTGTATTATGTTAGTAGTGAAGTAATAATAAGTGTGTAATTATTATTGGGTAGGTTAAGTTTCATTTGAAGTTATTTAAAATAGTGATCCGATTTCCAACGTTTATGTTATGTATGTAGCCTTCATCAGAGTTTTCACATTAATAAGCCTTAAGAACGCCGCTACATTGTATAACTTCGATGAAGGCTAACTATATAATCGTATGCTGGCAATTAACAACCATGTTGAAATTAATCTAAAACCAAGAACCCTGATATCAATAATTCCCACACAAAGTTCAAGTAACAAACATCAGTAAATGTTTATTTTATTTGTAATGTCATAAGCAGAAGAAAGTTTTTTTGAAGCTACGTACATAATGGTCAGAGTAATTCCTTCTTCGTAAATTGTAATTGTAGTACACATTTTAGTTCCTCAGATATTAATTTGAACAATAAAGAACAAAACAATAAGGAATAAAAATAAGCATTGTGGAGTGACCCTTCGCAATGCCGGTTTAAAGAAAAATTAACTCAAAACATGTAAAAACGTGTTTTATGTTCACATTTTCAATTTTCAGCACTTAAAAATGTTAATTCGATCGCCTAATTTGAATTCTCAATCAGAGTCATTATTTTAGTATAAAATTTGGTTTCCAGAGATTATGAAATGTTTCTTGTTCATTTGACGACATTCAGATAGGAGGGTTTCCAAAATTTCAGACCGTTAAACTCCTACATCACTGATCGTATTTTTGTGATTTTTTGAGGGCGAGGAAGCAGACTCTAAAACAGCTCCCCGCAGCCCGAACTCCAAGTACATTACTGCACGTTGCTTGGCTCTGGCAGCGTGACGTCATGCGGGCGCTGGCGCTCACCGCAACCCTCTCTAAAACCTCAATCAACAGCCAATAAGGAGACGCGGTTTGTGTAGAGTTTCGTAACAGCTTCTGAACACGTTGCATTCGATTTCGTATCCGGGCGTCTAATTCCAAACTGGAGCGGGCCTCGCCCGCAGGCGAGTGGAGATTAAAGCTCAGGAGGCGAAACGCAATTTAAGAATGGAGAGAATTCTTCAAGAAGACCTCGCCCGCGCCCTTCCTTCCGCCCTCCACCCTCTTCGCCCTTCGCCGCCGCCGGCCATCGATTCCTACGTGGCTCGTGAGGCGCTCTGAGAGGTGAAAACAATATCTCTGGATGATGTTTCCGAGCATCCCCGCTTTTGATGGCCGACATCGCGGGAGGAAATCCTGATTGAGACGCTGCCTGGCGCGGCGGTGGCCGCCGCGCGGGGCGGGGAGCGCGGGCGGGGAGCGCGGGCGGGTGATGTATGGGCGGGGCGCGCACGCGGCCGAGGGGCGGTGAGCGCAGCGCGGGCGGGGCAGGTCGGGGGTAGGCCCCGGCCGCAGGATCAACGCCGGGACAGCCCCCGGCCCATCCTTTACACCTCGTCCGGGCGGCGGCGCTGGCAGCCGAGGCCGGGCCGGGCCAGGCCGGGCCAGGACACACGGTGGCTCGTTACAGGTGAGGACCGGGGCAAAAATCATGCTGTTGGGCGAAATGAAGCGGCCGTCCCGCGGCGCGCAGCCCGTTCGTCACGCGGGCGGTGGAGGCGGATGCGCGGCGTGGAGGCAACGGCCATCGGAGAGAGAGACGCTCGGGGAAAACGGGAACAAAAAGTTGATAATAATGCTACTTGTAGTGTGTGTGTGTGATATTTATGAACGGCATAAATCGGGGTGTATAATAGCCCTCTAGCTTTTATTCACTTTCGGAAGCAATTATGAATCGATTTAAATAGATTATCAAGATATTAAATCAAGACTAAAGCGCGTTATACTAAAAAAAGTGTGATGAATGGACTGTATGGTAATCGTAAATATGATCCGAAAATTACTAGGAAATGACAACTAATCAAACCGTGGTATTTTGAAATCAGTTAAGATATTTAAAGAAATTACTGGATAGCGAAACCCATTACGAATTCTAGCTGTAACAAGTACGTCTTAGCAGAGATTTTTTTACGCAACTTTGGCAAAAGAAAGATTATAGGAGCTTGCGTACGGGAGGCTCCACCAACAACGTAACACTGTCCCAGCAATTTGAGCGACATATCGAGTGTGGGGAGGTAGCGACAGAGAAGGTCGTGTTTGCGCGGTGACGGTGTCGGTGACTCGTCGGTGCAACGGGTGTAGCGGCAACGGTGACGACGGCGGAGCAGCAGCGACGGCAACAACGCGATGGCGTTGCGCGGTGTAGCATGGCATGGTGTGGCTTGGTGGCGTGTGGTATTTTGTGGCGCGGTGCGGCATGACGATGTGAGATGTAGCGAGTTATGGTGTGGTGAGACGTGACGTGATGTGGCACTGGTCGACGTGGCGCTGTGTGGGGTGGAGTGGTGTGACGAGGTGTGGTGCCGCGCGGTGGGGTGGCGTGGCGTGGCGTGGCGCAGAGTGGCGTGGCGTGGCATAGCGTTGGGCGGCGTAGACATTATGGCGCGGAGTGACATGGCGCGGCGTGGCGCGGCGTTGGGCGGCGTTGGGCGGTGTAGAGCAGTAGGCAGTGGCGCGGAGTGACGTGGCGTGGCGTGGCGTGGCGTGGCGTGGCGTGGCGTGGCGTGGCGCGGCGTCGGCGTACGCGCGTGTGTGCGCTGCCATCTGTTGTGTGCCTTATTTATGTGCGCATCCCCGAGGGTGCCCTCCATTTCCATGCATACAAGCGCCAACGCGCCCCCGGGTCGGCCGGGGTTTTCTGCAGATTGCTTCGCTCCGCCACCTGGGTAGTTTAGCATTTCCGTTCCGACGTATTTGTGCGATCCCTATCAAAAATGCAAGTGGCATCGTGGGGTGCTCCTGGCCACGCCACGCTAAAAAAAGCGCCGTCCAATTGTAGAGCAAAATATTACGCTGCATATATATTTTTCTTTGCGTTTTTCTACTTCGTCAGTAAACTCGTTTAAAAACCGCGGCTTTTGTATCGTTTTTCTCTGATTAGTAATGTATTGCATAACCTCGAGCACGGACACGCGCTTCTCCGTAATTTACATGCTTCCATATTGCCGATTGCCGTTTCGAACAAAAACATATATCAATGAATAAACGCAGAGACACGAAGAGTGCCGTTAAATAAACACATTCGTTAAATTCAGATAAAATGAACCTATTTATTATTCAATTTTTCAGCGCAAACTGTACGTATTTTCGAGTTGCCAATATACAACAGATGGCTACACTATATCATACATAATTCCCTAGAGAACACTGTCAGTACTCTATAATTTAACAAAGCAATGGAACCAATTAACCATGACTAGAATGTTTCTTGAAACTCAATATTCATACGTCAACATGTTTTCTCAGCTTATTGTGTTTTAATTAACATGTTTTACAGTGGTTGACAAGAGTGGTACTATAATTAGAAAATAGAAAAATAATAAAACAAAATAGAAAAAATATGTCAAAGCACAGTGTCTATTACTGCTCAAAATATCAGTTGGTAACTCATAATATTATTTTTTTAGATAGATTATTTAAAAACGGCGTATTTTGATTTTTTTATTAAAATTTAACAATTTTATTGGAACTAAAACAAAACAATAATTTCTTATCATGGGTAAAAATTTAAAGAAAAAAATATGAATAAAAAATAATCAAATACACAATGATAAAGAGAAGAGCATACAAGAGGGCCAACCTCTTCGACGTCCCGTTCGACTCGTGTCGTCGAACTAAAAAAGGACTTTGTTTTTAACTAAATGAAAATGCAATGACTCTTTTAAGTAAAAACGTACATTTTAAAGCACAAACTATTAATCAATAATTCAGCAATGGATAATAATACGGAATACAAGACATCGATCAAAGTTGTCGCCAGCGCTAAAGCAAGCAAGGCCGTCCCAGTGCCGAGAGCCTTCGCAGAGCCTTTGCGCCATCGGAGGGCGAGCGGTGCGGAGCCGTGAGCCCTGCGCTCGAACCGAATGTTCCCAACAAACAACTCTCCAGCCCAGCGGCCCCCGCTCGATCGACAGCGCGCCATCGGCGGGGGCGCGCAGCGCAGCGCGGCGCGGGCGCGGGCTCGCTGCTGCTGGACGGGGAGGGAGGGAGGCGAATGCTACTGCAGCGTTGGTTGTGGGTGAAGTGGTTCTAGTTGTTAGGTTTTTATTTTGCGTTTCTAAAATAATAACCAGTGAACAATTTTTAGAGAACTTACTCAATCGATCCAACTACTATTTTCGTGTTATCTTGTATTTCACAAATCCGTCAAACGCCACAATCTAACACTGCGCTTTACGGATTATTGTTCCAGGAGGATAAACACATAATTTTGTGCATATTTATATGAAAAATAATTCATTTATCAACTCCTTCAATAAAAACATATTTTGAAACCTGAAAAATCGGGAGATTTATTCTCAGTAGTCTCGAAATAAAGAATTCGCAATTATATGTGATATCACAATTACAATTATTGTGATAACTACAGCTACAGCATAACTACAAAAATTGAATTAATTTATAAATGAGATAATGATGAACAATAAAACTAACAAAACAAATTGATTTTAAATACTTTTAAATTAGAAAAAATAATGCACATTATTTACTTTCTATTTACTGTTTTGCTTAGGTTTTACAAGAAATTAACTTGCGCCAATCAATTTAATTCATCGTTGAAAGAAAACGGTAATTTTAATAATATTTCAAGTGATTTTCTTTTGTGCTAGACATAATGTTGTGATATGTTGTCATATGAAGGATCCAAAAATATTTCAATGGGTTTTACGATTATCAGTGAAGACGTATTATTTAGGAGGCAGTAGTGAACAAAATTTTCATTGTCTTTATAGTTAAAGTGATAAATAGATCTTTATTTCAGAGAACCTGAGGTAAAACTCTTTCAAAGATGATAGCTAATGAGAAAAGGTAAATATAAAAGTAGACGCTCGTACAAAGAGTAAAAAAATAAAGAGACTAAAAGGGATGTATAAAAAGGAAATGTATATCCATGAGTATAAGTATAATTAAATGTCGCGTGAAAAGTAAAAATTAGTCTGCAAATTAACAGGAAGATATTTGACTGAGAGTAAATGTAAAAGCATTAAAATAAATATATAAGAGAAGAAAAAATAGTTAAAATGTATTAATTCGGTGCCACGGTACTTGGAAGGGTGAAGTAAGACTTCTCCAAACGACACTAAGCAGAAGAAATTACGAAAACATGCAATACAGCAATGTTTTTTTGTATATCGAAGTATTGTAGTGCGAGCTTGTGCGAGGGTCCTGACAAATCCACTCGGACGTCCAGATTCAGCGCTTAATCCTTCCATATTTTATTTTCATTCTCAATCCTTCAAAGATTTACGACCCGAGCTGTAAGCATGTCTACATTTCCAAAAGAGAAACATCTCGAAACACTATTAGTTATTAAGGTTTCTGGGAAGTTGAAAAGCTCTCGTAAGCAGGGCTCACAGAGACATACTCCAAGTTGCGCAAACCAAGCTGTAATTCACGGAGAGCGTGTCGTGACAGAATAAGTGACCCAAGCGAAGCAAACACTGTCATAACGACCCAGTGCAGGGAGAATCCCACTTCACCACCTCCCACGCGGTGCGTCGGAGGATGCGGAGGCAGTGGCGGTGGCAAAGCCCCAGCGGAGCTGTGTTCGCGGCACCCGCTCCCGGCGGCGGCGGCGGCGGCGACGAAAGAAGGCAGCCTTCTGGGGTGGTGGCGGCAGAAGAGGTGTCAGTGGAGTCGCTAGCGGAGGACGATGATTGTTAGTGATCCCGGGCGCGTCAACCACTAAGGTAATGAGTCCCGTAAGTGTAGTGCATGTTTTCCCCAAGAGGTGGCGGAGGTCTTCCCCCGCTGGCTGGTGAGATCTGGCGCCGATATACCGTCGGATAGTGGGTTTTCCTCAACCAGGTATCACCCACCAACGGGGCACCGCCCCAGCCGGGACAAGCTCTGCGCTCCCCACCGGTCTCGCAACATGTGTGGAAGTGTAATGTATGGAAGTGTGTACGTGTAAGGGGTGTGAATAGGACAAGGAAGAGGAAGAAAAGATCGCACGCGGATCGTGTAGTTTGTTAGGGTACTGCTCCGGCATTCGCCTGATGTTAATCGGAGAAAGAAGTGAAAAACTGCCGATGAGAGTAGCCTGCCAATAGAATCTCCTCCAGACTGCGACTGAATCCTACCTATCTGATAAGGGTAGTAACTCCTAGTGTATCCACCGTCGGGTCTCGAACCTAGGATCTCCAGGGCAGAGGCCCGGCAGTGACATCACTTGATGCCCTGAGCTACCTCTCGCGGTAGCAGTGGCGGAAGTGGTGGTGGTGATGTCGGCAGCGGAAGCGGCTGTGTCTGCGGCGGCGGAGCGCGCGGAGGCAGAGGGGGCGTCGCGGCGCGCCCCTCGCGCTACGCTCTCGCCGCCGCGCTGCTGCAGCAGCACAAGCCCCGTTACTTAACATTTCCCGTGCGCTCCGTGGAAACTTTAAACCCGGCTCACAGCTCGGCCTCGCCGCCCTCGCTGCCCGCCGATGTTCTCTCTCTGCCTCCGACTCCCTCGGCGCCTGTTTTTCCCTCTCCCTCTCTTTCCCTGCCCCTCCCGTTGCCGTTGTCCCAGCACCACCCGCCTGCCAGATTGCCAGCGAGATCCAAGCGACGTCCAAGAGCCTCGTCGCTCCTTCACCGAGTGAACTCGCTCGCCGTTTCCGTAGCATCGCGTTTACTGACCGCACCATCGTCATTGACGGGTAAGGTAGTTCTCGGTTGCCTTCTCCGCATTGGTGTCCATGAGGTCCTAGGGCTCGCCTCCCGTCGGTGGTAGGAAAATTGCATTAAAAAGAAATCGCTAGGTTCAATATTAAATGTGTACGTAAGTTTTAAAAATACTGAAACTGTTTCGACATTTCAGAAATTGAGATTTTGCGCCAAGCATACAGGCACTCAAATTACAAGTGCCAGTCATTAGCCCTTCTCCCCCGGATAAAGAGCTGTCCCAAGATTGTCTACGTGAAGATGGAATTTTTAAGAAATTTCTTTCAGAGGCAAATGTACGTAATAAAATGACAGGTACTCGTATATTAATGTAGGGTAACTTGTTTGAAGTAAGAGATCCTTTGATCAATTGCACGCTCCTTATCTTTTCTCCGGGTGTCCCTCTCTTCCAATGTAGAAATCCCGGAGAGGATACAGAAAGGCACTTTGCGGGAAGCAGACTATTCTCTTCCGGGCAGAATATTACATCAACTGCGTTTTGGAGTAAAATCTGTCTCAAATAATCTTCCTTCTGAACATATAAATGAGAAACGAGATTTAATATTTCCTTGTGCTTACAGAACAAAACGGGAAATCATGACATTCGACTGAATTTCAATAGTAATTTCGTTCCTTTACAAATAAATAGAAATAATTTTTCAAATGTCAAATGTCAAATGTCAACATCAATTCATCTCTCGGCTTATTAATTTGAAGTAATTGGCTAAAACAATTGTTGTAATTTTACACGATAAAATAGGTTTCTGAAGAAGACAGGTCTCTATGATTTATTAAATATAATATTAACTTTAATAAAATGTACGATATCATTACAATATGATATTAATAAAATTAATGTTTACGTTTGCAACAAGAGGTATATACCATATTTTACACGTATAGTGCTGTATGAGTGTCTGAAACCTCTGAAAAGAAACAACATTCAACTATGTCTATTGGACATTAATTTACATATCATTTCGTTTTACTCGTCTCCAAACGCACCGATAGCTTCTGCTTTCTCTTTTACATTGTTCAGATGTCCAGCTTTATTATGCACACCAATGTTCCATCAACCTGCCAGCCTATGAACTCTTTATCTCCCGCAAACATTAATAACTGCCACGCTGATTCACAATCAAAACAAACGATGGGATTCTGCCAACGATTTTCCTGTAACATTGCAAATTCCGCATAATGCACCTGGTGTTGTGATTGGGAAAGCAAATATTGAGTAAATGGAAGACTTTACGGCGAAAATGTAGACCTATGAATAGATAACACAGTAAATGTAATCTATATGGACATTTCGATTGCAGTAGGTTAATTATTTCAACAAATGCATTGTTTTAGCAGATTAAAATACTAATTTTCTTTCACTATTCCTTATGTATAAAGATTAAAACAAATCAATGATTAAATTGCACATGCTTAAATTGTACGATATCCCAAAAACCATACAATCGAAAAATTTCGTAATTCATAATAAAACACTTTAATTGCCAACACAAAGAAAATATATTGTTCGTGAATTCTGGTAACCACAATAAACCGGCAATCTGTTACCCTCTACGCTTACGCGGATGCATTCTTCCGTTTTTTAGAACCACCGATTAAAGTTCTTAAAAACCTTCCTCGAAGTTTCTTCAATCTTCCAAGCTCTTGAAGAAGCTATTTGGTTATTTAAACCAAAATATCACTTACAATAGCTCGACCTACATTCAGGCATCCATATCTTACGAACTCGAGATAGTCACTTCTTAAACAAACTTGCGTCCATAGTAACCGACGCTGCATACCTCAATTGTTTCTTTCTTACGAGTTGATACAACTTGAACAAATTTATATTTTCATTTTGTAGCAGTCACGCTCTCAAGCTCTTTTACTGAGTTTACTCTTGGGCCGCGCGTGCCTGTGCTTCAACACTGCGCCCCTGGCGCTTTTGCCCCACAACTTTCATATATTTGAATAGGGCCAGCGGCTTACATTGCAGAGCACCCACGGCTGCCACGGCGTTGGACTCCGAAGGGAACAACAAATTTGCTGTCTAGATCTGACACTACCAGCATCTCAATTCTAAGAATTCGCACATAATTATTGAATGTACGTAAGTTTAATCAATTTCTGAGAGTATTGAATGCATAATTTACGATGTTTGGGAAAATATGTTTCATTTGATGCTAGGTTTGTTGTTTCAAAACGTGCATTTGCGAGTTCTTTCCGTGAAGTCGGCCATTCTGGAAGAAATTTCATCTTTCTTTCGCTGTTCTTTCACGCGGCGCATGCAGTGGTCATTGCGCGAGCGTCCTGAATACGTGTGTGGAAGATCTCGAGGGATAAATGTTGTACGTGTTGTTGTTGTTTTTTTTTGCAAGTGCTGCTGACGACACATCAGCTTTCTCATTGCCAGGAAAGTAAAAATCTCTACCTATTTAAAAGAACATACATTTTCGAAAAATTATAGATACTTCATTATTTCGATATATATCAGGGAAGTGAAATTTTCGAAATAAAATAATTTTATTTCGTTATACGCGTGCTAGCAATAATAATAATAATAATAATAATAATAATAATAATAATAATAAAGAATTTTTGAGGTATAATAAATTGGAAGGAAAGAAGAACCAGTTCAAATAAACGTGGTCCTTTTCGGGGTTATTATTCGGGGTTTCGTTGGTTATTATTATTATTATTATTATTATTATTATTATTATTAATAACCAAGCTAATGAAATGAACTAGTGTAAAACGTGTTCAAACAATAGTATTTGTTGCAATGTTTGAGAGTACCGTATTTTGGAAACCTAGTTCATTATTATTTTGTGTCAATTCAATTACTGGCAATTGGGGTGGCCAGAAGGTCAGACATTTAATCGCTGGTTCCTAGGTTCGATCCTAGGCGGCTTTAAGTGGAATTTATGGTGCACAATGTAAGTTCGCGACAGGTTTTCTCGGGATACTCCCGGGTTCACCGCAATACATATTCCAGCAGTACACTCCATCAATCATTCCTCTAAGGATCCCAAGGATCACGGAGGCGATTTGGCGATAACAGAGGAATTAGCTGAGAAGGGCCGCAGCTACCACAGAGGGTTATCTATAGCTAGGGTCCCGGTCTAGCGAACTATACGCAGAGAGTGCAAATGGTGAGGGACGCCCCCCCTAATGCCTCAGTTACGGACGGAAGGGAGTGGATGAAATGCTAGGTGGGACGAGGAGTACCGCGTAAAACAAAGGCTAGGCTAGGTTATTATCGACAATGCATAAATAAAAAACAACAACTTGAGTTCCCGTTGGAAATCAAAATTAGAACATATTTCTTTGCCTAACTTATAAAATTATTAAGCTATTTGTGTCACAGTCTGAATTTAAAAAAATCAATTTTGAAACTTGTTAGATCACGGTATGTATCGGTGTGTTACACGAAACGTGCCCTTTGAGTTGTAAATTGCATGTCTTTGAATTTATTTCATTTAAGTCTCTATTTCAAAACGAGGTCATCTGCTATCACGAACGTTTCACATAGTGTAATTTTCATTATACTTTATTATCAAAATTCAGAAATATTTTACTAACGACATTATTAGGAACATTTATGTGTACTAAGGGAAAATACGAACTGAACTAAACTTTTAATAACGCTTTTTAAGTTATTGCAGTATTTCCTAGTTTTATAATTTTACAATATTTTTATATTCTTCTCCTAATTTTAATATTCGAAAAATATGTAATTAATAGATATAGTGGTTGTTATTCAGTTCTAAAGCATTTCTGTTTTATTTTCTTTGCTGGAATTTTCTAAAACAATACACCAGCATACACCACTGTAGGTACACTTAACGAATGGGCAACATGGTCACCGCACAATTCGTTTATTTGGGCCATGGAGCGGAGCTTCAACCTCGCACGTACCCTCCGTGGTTCCCGCGACCGCTCTCGCCTCCCCGGCGCCGAGCCGCTGTTCGCGCCGCAGCGGACGAGCGCCGGCGGACCGCTCCGCTGCGACGCAGTGTCTCATCGCCGCGGATCTCTTTCAGGCGAGTCGCCTCGCGCCCCGCTGTCACAGCCGCCCCCCCCGCGCCGGCTCATTGAAAGGCGTCTACCGGGGCCACCGCCGATCCATAAGTTGCTATTGAGACACCGACGACTCAGCAGCGCCAACCGCGCGCGTCACGGCGGCGGTCGGACGTGCGCGCTGAACGGCATGGAATGGGCGGGCGGCAAGGCAGGCGGCGGGCAAGAGAGCGGGCGGGCAAAGCGAGCGGGGGGCAAGAGAACTGGTCGAGCAAGGAGAGAAGCGGGAGGGCAAAGAGCAGGCGGGCAAGAGAGCGGGCGGCCAAGAGAGCGAGGCGGCGGGCAAGAGATCGGAGGCAAGAGCCTGGGAAAGAGGACGGTGACCGTAGAAGAGTGCATGAATGAATGAGTGGCGGTGCGAAGAGAGTGGGGTGGCGAGAAGAATATGTGTGGTGAGAGAGTGAGCGGGCCAGAGATGGAGGGCGGGAGAGAAAGAGAGGGGCGGGAGAGAGAGGCGGGGGGAAGGGAGGAGAGAAGGGACGGGCGGAGGATGGCTGTGAGAGTGGAGCTGGGCGAAGGCCGGGCAAACGCAGAGCGGATAGATGAGCCAGAGAGGGTGGGAGGGGGGCGAGTATTGTCGGCCGGCGGGGAGAGAAGTGGTTGGTGAGTGTGGGTAAGCGTGAGAGAGCGCCGGCGTGGACCGAGAAGCGGCGAGCATTTTCGTATAATATTAAACGTGTCTTAGGCGCATGGCGACGCGCCGTAAACAGCGCGACACAAACACGCGCCGCCGCCGGCCGTTTGCCCCGCTGTAATTGACGACTTAATAATCTTCGCCTCCGTGAGCCTTGCTGGGGGGGGGGGTGTCTGATGCTGCGAATCCCTCTCCAGTAGATGGCGCGTTCGCGGTAGTGGAATTACGGTTTTGTAGAAGTCGGGAGGAAGCAGATTGGTGCTGGATTTAGTGTCGGATCTATCCGTGGTAGATAGGCAGGCACAGATATCAGTGGGTGGAAGTATGTTTAAGAAGGATGGAAGCGTGATCAAAATTGATTTCTTTTGTTGTATGGGAAGTCTTGTTTTTGTTGCGGGAAGAGTTACAATCAGATTACAGTGCGGTGCGAGGTTGCGACAATTGTGCGACTGTGGGTATTATTATTTCCTTGTCTTTCTTGTATTTTTCTTTCCTTGTACTTTTCTTTCCTTTTTTTTATTTTCTTGTGTGTTTCTTTTCTAGTGTTTTTCTAGCACATCTCATCATGAGTAAGGAAGGAAAGAGAGAGCGAGGTACGTAGTCCTTTTGTTAGGGCACTGCTCTGTGCCATCGGTTTGGAATTGATTACAGAAAACTACTAATTAGAGCAGCCGGCCTCTGAAATTGTCCTCCACGCGACGCCTGATAGATTAGTGTGTGCATTGGTGATGACAATTGTAAGGATGATGATAATAATAATGATAATAGTGATAATGATAATAATAATAATAATAATAATAATAATAATAATAATAATAATAATAATAATAATTATTATTATTATTATTATTATTATTATTATTATTATTATGCTTGAGATGTTGGAGAAATCGATGTTGTTGATGGACATATTTATAACTATGATGAATGTGATGGTGGTAGAATCTATTGTAAGGTGATGTGAGAGGTGGTGTTGTATGAGACATAAAAAGGTAGTGGGATTAAAGTGGGGGTAGATGCTAAACTGTCATGTAAAAAGATGGATATAAAAATGTGAACAGAAATAAATGTAAGATAAAAACAAAAACTTAGAAGAGAATGTAAAAAGAGAAAAAGTATGTAAATCTTGTCTGTCAACAATTTCACATCAAAGCATAGTGGCACACTTAGTAGCACGTTCGCCAAAATTTAGGTTCTACCAAAACTTTGAAATGGCAGTTGATGTTTTATTTTCTTGAAATGTTTGAAAGGGTTAAGGAAATTGGTAACACAACAATTGGACCCTACTTTAAAGCAAATGATTTACGGGAAAAGTGAGTATGAGAATAGAGACGGCAAGATACACGTAAGGCGTGTAACGACAAATGGGCCCAATACAATACAATTAGGAATTCATCCCGAAGCAGTCTGCTTGTCACAATGAGTGTAACTCAAGACTCGCATAATAATAAATTATTATATAGATATAATACATAACACATACCCTTTACAGAACTAGTCCACGATAGGGGAGGGGCACCCAAGGGAGGGCCTATGGGGCTTCAGACCCATTCTCCCAGAAGCCTAATTTTCTATACTAACGACGTCATTAAATGCATCAATTGCTTACGTTTGAAATATTAATTATAAGTCAACAAATAAAGATACATTTTATATTCAGCGTAAATAAAAAATGATTTGAAATAAAACATCAAGGCGGTTGGACTTTCTGTTTTAGTAAAAGCCTGCATTGCCCTCTGACGATTGCACATTTATATTCAAGAGATTTCTTAAGTACCAATGGACACAGACTCGTGTTTTTTAGATATAGTAAACCTGATTGCATTTAAACGGAAATTAATGCAATTGGTATCGAAGGAAAACTAGAAAATTGCACAATCCCTAATGGAAACAATAAGGACAATATGGAAAACGAAAAATGATAATTAACGAGCAATGTATTCAAAACACAATGTTATTGTGTCGACATAAACAGATAGAAAATTTCCGCTATTACACTTTACAAACGGATTGTAATGATAACGATGAAAGGAAAGCGAAAGAAAAATTTTGAATGGTCTATCTAAAAACTATTTGAATGCGATTTTGCGAATGTAAATAGCAATAAAATATTTATTTTCTGAATAGCTTTATGACATAAAATAAAGGACAAGTACATTAAAGCATTTCATTAATGAAAAAAAATACTTGGAAAGATTAACAATTTTGGTAAATACATAAAAAATGACAAAAGTCGTGTTGCTTATTTGTGGGATAAACCAGGGATGTTAAAATTTTAAAAAAATGATCTTTATCATTTTATTTGTACGCTAAAAATCACCCTCGTCAGAAAATGCCAGAACATCTTAAAGGAATACTTACAGAAGCTTACATTATCTACTCATTAACGCTACCTACCATCAGGCATAATATCATAACGTATAGATTTTTTAATTGGATAATTAAATTATAGTATCTAGTTTACCGGCCAATATTAAATTTTTTGACAATCAGAACAGATACGATAGTTATTTATTTGTCTTGAGCAAAATGAAGATAATATTCAGTAATAAGTTATTAGTCAATTACGCATTTTGTAAAACTATGTGGTATAATTGTTTTATTGTTGTAGACATTCTTACATCCTTAGCATCGCTTATTTTACATTTATAATTGCTGCAGTGGGTACACACAAAATCAACTCAAATGAGAATACTCTATGCAATAAGAGAACTCTAGGGTCCATCTCATACATTCATCCATGTTCATCAGCGCCGATTGGAAAAGTTTATACGGTCCAGAATGCGTTACGAGCTTCCCATTGCTCCGCAGAGCCCATGCGGGATGCAGAAAAAAGGAAGGTACATTTTATGAACCATCCCGGCAATAAAGCCGGACCGTTCCACGAAAAATTTGAGCATTATGCGCATAAAAGAGAGTTAACGCGTATTTCGGGCGGTTGTTTTTTATGACTACTGGCTCACCTCCCTCTCTATCTTTCTCTTCTTTCCGGCAACCGCATATAGAACGTGTTACAGTAACACAGCTGCCATCAATATTGATTAACCAAGTCTCCGACGGGATTTAGGATAACTTCGCCTCTACGATAAAGAGTAATTATAAAAGGCTAAATTTGCATGCGCGGAAGTTTCACTCCTTCGCGCGCAAGTCGGCAGCGGTGACGGCGGCACGCCGAGGCTGCGGCGAGGCGGCGGGGGTAGTCCGCAAAAATGAGCTCGTTAGTTGCAGCAGCGGGGAGGAGTGCGGCGTTGGCGCGGTGCGAGGGCGGGGAGGGGAGGGAGTGCAGGGCGCGCCGAGTGGCATGCTGGGAACACGCGCTGAGGCTGCTGGGAGGCGAGGCTTCACTAACGAGCCGCCATGTCGTTGTCGTCCTCCTCCTCCTCCTCGTCGTCGTCGTCGTCGTCATCAGACCTTTCTTCCGTGCACATCGGATCGCAAAAGGAGGTAGTGGGGATGGGGTAAGAGCAGGCGATGATGCTGATGGCGGTGATGACATTAAAGTTACGGTAGGTAATATTAAAGGTCCAAGACTTGCTGAGTAGGGATGAAATATGTGATGGTTTTAAATGTGTTTCATATTACAAACACAATTTATTTAGTTTCTTTCAGATGATGATCGATATAAAGGATGGCGATAAATATTTAAAAAATGTGACCACGATGGATGTAGTATTGCTTAGTTTATTCACGGCAGTGACAAGACTGATCCAACACAATGCTCCATATAGAAACAAATGCATTTAAACCCATTTTGGATAAATTAATATACATTACTATAGAAAATAAATAACAATTTGATGATAAGAAACTTGTTCTCATAAAGAAATAAAAACGGGACTTATGAGTTATAGAATGGGAAAGATAGTTACGTGGACATAAGAGACAGAAATCAGAACATCGTAAAATGTCGCCTCGAAAATCCAAAAACGGGCGTCAAGGGTTACCCAACTAATTAAAAATAACTAGATTAATGATCAAATCCAAAACATTCCTTACATAGACTCCACCCTTCATCTGTCCTTTGCGAAACGAACATTGGGGACAAGTCACAAAAAGGCGGCGGCGGCGCCGTCAGCTCCGTCGCTGCGAGCAGATGAATCCGCGCTAAGATTACTCCTCCGCGCTAGAACTGCCGACGATGCATTTTCCTCCACCCCCGCACCCATTCGCTTCTTACACTCGGCCCGGGGAAAAGATAAACAAGCGGCCTTCTCCGCGCTTGATAGATGTGGAATTAAATCTTCAGAGAGCAGGCCGGGCGCAAAAACTGCGTCGACCGTGCTTCCCCGAAAAATGAGCGATCGCGCGTTTTCGCCCATCCGCGTTTCTTGATCTCTAACGAGAAACGCGCGCTCTCCAGAAGCTGCGCGACCTGCACGCGCCGCATGAGGCTCTTGATTAAGCTCTTCCCCTTCCGGTCGAGGGGCGGGCTTCGCAGAGAAAACGAGATTGGGACTTCACTCCGTTCCTCAAAGCAGCATCTCCCGCATCATTTGCGACATTTCGGGATTTCCTCTTCGAGAACAATCAGATGAATGCATCTCTATTGTATCCGGTTACTTTGCTACGTTTAACGTTTAAATGCTGCTCTAGCAAACAATAAATCAAAAGATATGGAAATAACTCTGAAAGATTTCACAAATATAATGAACGTAACTTTATAAGAGGACGTCGTAAGACAAAATCACATATAAATGTCTTAAAAATTCCTTCCTAGAATGCTAACTGTGACTAATTTCATAGTGTTGTTTGCTTCATGAACATTCAGTATTGAATTTGTTCGGATGGCACTCAACTACAATTTCATTATTAATTTTCATAACTTTACATTTTTAATTCTCGGACATAAAAAATAGTTGTGGAAATTGTACGAGTGCAAAATGAAAACGATATTGTCATAGTTTTATTATGAATATGAAAAACGTCAATTTTCCAAGGAATACTATGTCTAGTTGTATTACTGTGAATTAGAATTTATTGAAATATGCGGAAAAGAACGACAGGAATAAGAGTAGTGAATGAGTAATACGCACGACCAATTTATTCTGTTCTATTTTAAAATCAGCCACTACTCTTTTATTCTCGGAAACGCCCATCCACAATTCAGAAGCCACAAAGGGAACGTGAAGGAATACTTAATTTTGCAGCCAGCCTAGTACAGCCATAAACTTTGCGCCGAACCGACGAAATCACGGCAGAACGTCGTCATGTTTCAGGGCACGCTCCTCCCGGCCGAGCCCCGTTCCCCGCGCCGGGCACGCCGCGCCACCTCGTCTGGTTAAATCCCGCGCCGCACCGCGCCGCTCACCCGCGCAGCCTCCTCACTTGACGCCCCTCCCCCTCCACCCCCACCCCGCTCGCTGGGCGCCAGCGCCACCTTTGAGGGCCAACCACTCGCCCGCAACACCCACGCGCCCACGGAACCACCTCCGGCCCCTCCAAAGCAATGCTTCTAGAGTATCGGAAAGAGAAATGAGAAATTGTCAGATGTAACAAAGGAAGAATTAAAACAGGCACGGTACTCCAAGTTAGCCTTAGCAAAAAGAGAAAAGAAGAAAACAAAAGAAGGAAAGAAAGCAAAAGAAAGAAGAAAGAAAGAAAAAAGAAAGAAAGAATGAAAGAAAGAAAACAAGAAAATAGATGGAAATTCAGATCTGAGTAACCAAAATTACTAAGGTGGAAGCAAATGTCTGCCATTTGCCGTGAGTCCGAATCTCGCCTAGTGAAAAGATATTTACATGTGTGTAATCCTCAATACAAAACTGCAATGAACCAAATCCACACCCTCATTCCAATAATTTCTGCGACAATCAGGAAAAATTGACGCTGCGACAATCAGGAAAAATTCTCATGTCTGGAGGAGCTTAAAACAGAAAATGGAGAAGTGAGCAGAAGTCGATTGGCTCAGTTAAAAACAGGTTTGCCTCCCGCATCACTTATGGTGGGTCCCATTTAGACGGCAGATCTGCGCCCGAAGCTTCAAGAAACATCCATGCTTTCATAGACTTCGACATTTCGGTACCTGCTCTTAGAACGAACACAATGAAGAACCTCGCATTCGCACACACAAAAGCAACCGCTGTCATGGAAGGGACGAATCGGCGTCTACCTGGCCGCCGCGACGATCAGACTCTACTTTTTCTGCTCTAACATAATTTAAAAACAGATTAACGATGTAACTACGCCTGTATTCTAAAACAACACAAGTAGACACATATTTATTATGACGAAATATGTCGTAACAAATCATCCCAATTAGAGAACAATCTTTATTACCGTAATGTAATCTTTACTACCGTAATGTAATCTTTTCGGTACACTTTTTGCGAAGCCTCGTCCGCTCAAAAGCGGTCACTCCTAAATGCACTCAAAACGGTGATTTGATGTTCCAAAAGAATACCATTATTGTACCCAGTTTGTAATTGGAAAATTAAAAAAAAGCAATAAATTGCATATGGAGTAAACAAAATAATTTTAAAATAAACTTTAGAACAAAAAAGTTTGAAAAATATAGCGACAACATAGAAATGTAGATATCCTTAATTTATATAGGGATAGTATTTGTTTAAGTTCGTTTTGTTTTGTTCATTTGGATCGCACTTAAAAATAGAAAATAACAAGTAGTACAGTGCAAGTTGTGAAATAAATATTATAAAACTTCATGACCATGATGTAGTTACGAGATTGAGTCGGCGAAATTGTTTAATTGGGCCTACTCCAACCAAATCCCTTATAAAACCGAGGATACATTTCAATGAGTCTTATTACTACACATGTGATAATAAGTAAAGAATCACCTAAGTTTCAAAAGAAGCTTCTTTTTCGTCTGCGCGCTCTTTCGGTGGTTCGGCTCACTGTTCGCCCCCGCCGCCTCCACTTCCGCCGTCAACTCACACAGGCGCTGGGATCGCGCGTTTCAAAGCAAAGGCGGCGCCATCAAATGCTAATTACGAGCGTCGCTAAACCAAGCTGTGCCGCCCCCGCCCACGCCCTCACGGCCCCAACGCACCCCGCTTCTCTCCGGAGGCGGGGTCCGGCGGGCGTCGTACAGAACTCATAATATTTCGCGGGTTTGCGGGAGGACGGCGGTCTGAAGGGACGGGAGAAACTAGGAGATAGAGTGTGAAGAGGTGGAGGTCTGCCGGGATGATGGTGGTGGTAGTGGTGTAGTAGTGGCAAAATAGGTTCAAGTGGTGTGAGTGAGCCTGCGTGCCTGAGTTTTAGGTTCAGACGTGATGTTCTAGAAGATAATCCTAGAAAAGAAGAACGCATTACTTGAGATAAAAACCGAGTGTAAGGAGAGCAAAGAGTGGTGGAGGAAATAGGAGAGAATTGCTAGGAAGGCAGAGGTTATTCAGTTAAAACAGTACTTAGAGGCGGAAGGGATAGGCATTTGGATGTGGTGACGAAGAAACTAGAGGGAGCGGAGAAACAGAGAGAAAGAGGATTGGAGAAACACAAAACAGGAAACGATAAAGCTTCAAGGCATACACGTATAGGCAAAGAAACGTAAAAGAAAACTGTTAGAAGGAGAAATGAAGAGGAAATGGGTAAAAGAATCGACAGACTGATGATGCAGAACTGCGAGCTAGATTGAAAGTGAGTAGGGAGCAACGATAGGGAAGGTGGCTGCTGTCTAGGCACTATCGGGTGGTACGTCAGCAGCGACGACGAAGGCGACGGTGCTGCAGCAGGCGGAGATGGGGGCAACCCGGCACGCCCCGCACATCGCTCTGCTCGCGACGGCACTTTGTTGCCCGGAATGGCCGGAATTTGTCTCCGAGCGCGACTCCTCGCTAACGCGCGGCGCGCGGCCGACGCCGACGGAGGCGACGCCGACAAGGAAGAATGACGAAGGAATTAGGAAAATTCAGAACGTAATTGGAGGGGCGCACAAAAAAGAAGGCAAGGGAGATAGGGAGAGAAGAGTCGAGAATCGAACAATCGGAGCTGCAGAATGAGCAAGGATCCAAAGCGAAGAAGAAAGAGCATCATAATGTGAGAGCAAAAGGAAAACATGTGAACAGATGCCCATAAATAAATGACGCTCAGAAGTAGTTAAAGAAGAGGAAAACGACATTTAGAAAGCAGATCTGTCGATAGTGGTCTGTTTAAAAACGGCTCTTCGAGTGAATCCCGAAGGCACACTGTTTTGGGAAAGGAATGGAAGGGGAGGAGGATAAAGTGACGGGGACACGGAGGAGAAGAACGCAGCGCTAAATTTACTCCGCCAACGCGTCCTATATTTCTGTAGCGATCAAGACAAACCACCGCAATCATCGGAGTTTCATTTTTCTTCCTCGGGAAGATGCACTACCGCATCTCCAGGAAGGCTAAAGAACAGCGCGCCTTTGCATTATATATGCAGAGGCGCTGTGCAGAGTATCTGATTGCCCTGGAGAGAATGCGAGTAGGAAACATAAAAATGTATTAATTCAAGAAGATTGGAAAATTTACAATTTTTGTTATTCAGTTCATATTCATCTGAACGCGATGAATTCGTAAATTACAAAATTAAGCTGTATTTATCTGTGTTTTAAGCAGCAATCATTTATAAAAGCAGAAAAGTACAATACTTGATTTTATAAAATAAGAGCGAATATATTTCATATAACTTTAACTTTGAGTATATTACCAAATAATAATTTTTCGGGCTTACAAATATGGAATTTGTATTAATTTGTACAATACAAATTCTACGAAACAAGAAATAGGAATTGACAAAAAATATTATTTGCCGGCCATATTCTATTAATAATTATGATTTTTAATGAAACTTTCTATATAAATTGTAGCATTTATAGGTGTCTTGGTTTGGATGGATACGAAGGTACACACTTTTTGTATTTGAACTATGTAATTCACACATAGTTTCTGTTTTTTCCCCACGTAGAAGTAACATCTTCCTAAATATTTATTAAATTTAAATGGACGGTTCAGTTGTAAAATGTTGCTCTTCAGTTTCAACACATTTCGATTAATTATTATTTTCTTTCTCTGGGATTACGGGTTTGCCTATTTAGTAATTACCAACTTATTATATCATAATGTAGTAACTACATGGGATACAATAATGGTTAAGCGACATTCAAGAAAAATAAAGTAATATAGTTAATGTAATTTTAATAGAGTAGAAAATGTTTATATTTATGCGAAAATATTTAAAAATTATAACAAATACATAATTAAACAGTTTTAATTATCAATGTTTTAAAACACAAAAATTAATAGTGGGAAATGTTTACTG
The DNA here is from genome assembly GCA_017312745.1 of Gryllus bimaculatus. Lineage (NCBI taxonomy): Eukaryota > Metazoa > Arthropoda > Insecta > Orthoptera > Gryllidae > Gryllus > Gryllus bimaculatus. The sequence continues at coordinate 2,112,130 of BOPP01000049.1, forward strand.
TGCCAAAAAATTACAATAATATTTCGATAGCCACTTTTCTTTTTTTTTGTATGCATGTTTTCCTTGTGATATTAATTTCTAATAAATTCCAGTATTTTTGTACATAAATTACAAAATATTACCCCATACGTATATGCAAAGCCTTTTCTGTAAAACAATTATCTGGTGTAAGCCTTTACGAATTGGTAAAGGATAAGTGGATTAAGAATCCTCTGTCATTGCTCTGATTCCGAGATCAAAGTGTAGGTGACATTGACCTAATTTTTTCCGAGAGTTTCAGGTAGGATGACTTCAATCAGAAAATAGACCATGACGTCTTGAAGACTTCTCTGGAAATGTAACATGTTGGTTAGGCCATCCCTGCATTGAAACGAAATGAAGTATCATTAGAGTGCGTGAACGCACTTTGAGAGAATTTGACTCAAATGCACTAATTTTAGGGTGGAGACTTAAATACTTATTTTTGGCAGAACGTCGGTAATGTAAGAAATGTTGCTTTCAAATAGGCAAATAATCAGACTAATAATTTCGATATCATATTGAAAAATGACTAAATGTCCAAATTATGTCGATATCTAGTATATTGTTCCTTTTTCGGTTTAATACACGAGCAAGGCGACATAAACATCTTTCCCAGCTTGATGATCCAATCTTTCCTTTAAACATACCAGCAGACAGACTCTGACCATCTCATATGTTACCTAACTTTCTTGCTTGCGTCACTTTTATTTCATATTTCCAAGATTTTTTTCTTCTTGCAGACCAATAAAGTACAAGTTTCATTTATCACCCCATCCTTCTACGAACACAAACGGATATCATTAATCTGCCGCTGCGGATCGTACAAAAACCTCAGCCAGAAACGGCAGGCCGCGTGTCAACGATAAAAAATGACAATAGAAGGCGCACGCCGCGCTGCTGAGTCGAAGGGCGAGCGGCAGTCGATGTGGATTAAGATTCCGCGACAAAAAAGTTATAAACTCCTGTTAAAGGAGAAAGAGGTGCCGTCTCATGTGCTCGACCCCAGTTGCCTTTTCGTTGTGCTCAGTTCCCTTTGGCAAATGCAAACATAGGGAACGTCTAAACAATAAAATGTTCGTAAATTAAAAAAAAAAACCGTTCCATTAGTAGAATGAATTCTCATTTGTAACTTAGGAGAGTGCGATATGTAATTGTGTGTACAGACATCTGAAGACATCACTATTGAATTTGTGTGTAGAGAATGTGTAAACTCATAAACCTCGGCGTAATTTCTTAATTAATAATAATAATAATTTTGTACAATACTTAATTTGGCTTTTGGTCCATTGTTAATAGAAATTGAAGAGGAGAAAATATTATCATGTTCTATGTTCCTGAAACGTGATAACAGTCACCGTCCAATAGAAAGCAATATAGGGTAAGTAGTTGAATTCCCACCACAATCAATCCAGTGGAATTTTTTAATTTTTTTAAAAATCTCATTAAAGCCTATTAGCGAAGGATATATTTATATTTGTAAAATTGAAATTGATTGCTACACTATTTTTAAAACGAGATAAAACAATGTGCTAATGAATGCATTCTCGGTTCTATTCTTTTTTAATTAAATCTGAAGTTGGATTCGATTATTCCAATAATTAGCTTTATTTGATATCTGCAGTTCTTTACAGCAGCAAAGTTACTTACCAATGCCCTTGAGTTACATAATGTGGAAGTTGAAATAATACAGAAGCTACGACAGTAGCAACAGTAATGTTGCAAAGAGAAAGAAATCCTGATAATAATATAAAAAGAATTCAATTTAACTAAACAAAAATGCAATGAATAGTTTTAAGACCTTAAATTTTGAAATAATTGCAGTTTTATGTTAGATTTAATAAACCATAATTCTATAATGTGCGATTAGTGATCAGAGATTTAGTGCAAGTTACCGAACTCTGAGAAGTATTAATGGGAAAAATACATATTAAAATCCGGCACCTGGCGACGAACAAGTTTTGCTAGAGGTAACTTCTTTGATGGAGGGATTTTGGAAAGTATAGGTATATCAATTTATATTTTAATTTATCTTCATGCATTAATGGAACTACTCAGAGGCACTGAGTTCTAAATTTTCAATAAAATCCAAGATTTAAAATGATTTCCATATTAATTGCCAATTAATTTACAAATGTGAATTTGATATATTCCAATATTCTATAGTGAACACCATTGTTTAATTTTAAATAAAAAGATTTAGACTAATACTAAGATTCCATATTTAATTTTTGTGTATAAAAATAATGTAATTTTACTTTTTTTTAGCTTTCACATTACTTAATTTTGCTTTCACATTCAAGCAATAAATTGTCAATGTAGAAACACACAAAATCGTAATACCATTTAAAATAAATACATTTTGTGTTCAAAGACATCTCGAAACATCCAAGTATTAAATT
>BOPP01000049.1:2125441-2139863 GCA_017312745.1 Gryllus bimaculatus
GACTCCTCACACCACCGCCCCGCCACCCCGCTCCTGCCTCCACCGGTGAGTCCGGTCCACGCGCCGGCCGCAGCGCCACGGGCTGTGCCTTCCAATTAAGTCGTTTGGGCGTTCGTCCGCCGCCGGAAAGGCGACGATTTAATCATCCGGCTGGCGCCTGGCCCTTTTAAGGCGTCCGTTGCCGCCGAGGTGTGAGTTATGGCTGCGATATTGCCCTTCCCTCCAGCGGCACGGGCGCTCGTTGTTCCCTTGCCGTCTCCGAGTGTTGGTTTCCAAAACAATATTTTTGGTGGTGGCATGTGGAAATAATTTGTCAATGGGACTCGTGTTTCGGGAGGGTGATATATACACCGCGGTTAGACCACGTATTATTAATGAGCTTTTTAAAAAGCCTTGCCGTGTATTTCCAATGTGATTTAATTTTTGCTGGAAAATAAACCAACGTAATTATCGCTGACCGCCTAGTTATTTTGGTTTACATTAATAATCAAGAACTATAATTCAATACGTTCAGAAATGGAAGTCCTTTAAGGCAATTAATTATGTAATTGAAAAAAGAATTACGTTCGTTCTTACACGAAACATCTAAAAATACACAAAAGAATTTCATCCTCTCCACCCGAAATACAGGCAAACTCATCGGAGTTAAAATTCGACCAGCGTTGGCATTGCATTTCTGATCCGGGCTTTGGGAATTCACGGAAATACCAGATTCCATTGGAAACGCGACGTTAAGACTCCTCCAATGTTCTGGGAAAGTGGAACCGCTCGAGGAAAGTGTCTCATTCGATGGGAGAATTCGCTAAGCAGCGGACAGTCCAATGTGTCAACCACAACACAATGCTGAAACCTTGCTGACAGCTCGTTTTCAACTTCTATTTTCTAGATAAGCGCTAATAACGGACCCATATTGCTTCCAGAATTACACGAAGTCAGATCATGAGCACTGTGTGCTCATACACGTCCAAATGTTCAACTACGGCTACTGTTACTATTTTAACACGAAAGGGACAAGGAAATTTTATGTATACAATCAGTTTCAATTAGAGCAGTTTTCATGAAACAAAATATGAAGTAAACAGAAGAAACTTTGATAAATATACTACACACACAGTTAATCTAAAAAAGATATTTCGGTCACAATAATGTGCCTGGCAATAGATTTATAGAGTCTTCGACTCTTCATGAGTCGAATATTAAATTCTGTGAAATAAAGTTTTAAAACCTAAGATGGCAAATATATCGTTCGAATAGTGGTTTTTATTTCATTATTCAATCAATCGTGTGAAGTAACATGCAAATCACACCTAAAATTAAATATAAATATACTAAAATCTAGTAAAATGGTAGAATTATGAAAGAGTATTAAAAGAAAGTAATTCAAGTATTACTATACGTGAATGATGACCGCCATGTGTTAATCCTTATCCATAATTTAACCCTAGTGAGAGTTTATGAACACACTAATCTAAAACACTGTCACGAAAGCACAACAGGTGAATAATATCTATCATGTAAGAGAGGGTAGATACTAAAAGGGAAAGAAATATATCAAGAGAGAGGGAGAGAGGAAGGAAGAGGGAGGGAGAAAGAGGGAGAGACAGAGAGGGAGGATGGAGATACAGATAGAGGGGGAGAGATATCTCACTGCGTTATGCAAACCGCACGGGTCATATCCACAGGAGGTAGGTGCAGTAAGGGTGAGGTGTCAGGGCCTGCGACGCGGAGTGCGAACGCGCAAAGCTGCGAGTCAGGCAGCATTACCACTCGGCCGAGGGAGGGGATGGATGCAGTGATGAACCCTCATTGCCGGCAATACAACCGAAATGGCAATGAAGTGTACTAATAGCAGGTGAAGAAACGAACAAATAGATGTACCATTAATGATAATTGGTATGAGTTACCTAAGAAGCGAAATATCCAAGAAGAACCAAAGAAAAACAAATACAATGACAACGACGTAAATGATTTTTCGGCATTCCGGTCAGAATAGTATTGTATCGTATGTTGGTAAATTATAAAGCCAAAAGCAACTAGAAATACAGGTGCAGTAAACAAGACACTGGACACTGAAATAAATAGAAATTAATAATCGATATATGAGAAATGGAAGTAAATAATTATCACTCTGAATCTGACAGTAGCAGATGTGATGGCAGGAGAGCCGGAGTGAGAGCGGAGATGTCTGATGTATCAAATGCAAAAAAACAAAATGTTTAGTATACATGAACGAGCTTGAATTACATACAGATTAATTGTGTGTAAATACAGCGCTTCTATTTGAAGCACTTCTCACTACTGGCCGCTATGTATTGTGTGGACAAAACGTAGTAACGATTGCTTCCTATTCTTGGTTAAACATACACATATTCGGCGTTTTTGAGTTTTGTGTTTGTACCATGAGTCACAAACATGCCTTCCTCTTGTTTTGAGTATAAATGAACGCACAGAAGCGACAGGGTATTAAAAATATGATAAAAATAACTGTTATTTAATTTAAAAGAATTTTTTTTTAATTTTGAATTTCTATTATTTATTTTGAAAGTTTAAATGTAGATTCGACCGTTGGTGAATTTCTATTACCTAAAGTTCAGTATTTATTACCGACAGAGTTTTGGCACTAGTGAAAGTTCTGTAGGACACTACTCTAAATGTACGAAAAGGGATTTGTTTCATGACGGTACGATTTAAAAGTTGAAGTATTCTAAAATAACGTTTACTGCGAATAAAATGCAGGTATTTAATTTATACAACAAACAAGTAAACAATTTTAATTATTTAAATTAATCTAAAATAAATTCAACATTTTAAAATATTACATCACTCTTAAATGCACATCGATAGAATTGATAATTACGCGCTTGTTCTGCAAAAAATATGTGTGCTGTCCCTTCAAAAAATTTCATATACTGCAGGCACATCCCCATTCTTTATGTTTCCATGTCGTCAGTACACATGAAGAGAGTTTGAATAAAATTTATCTGAAATACATTTTCGTGATGAGCAGACAAATCCCGAAAGCAAAGTCATTGAGATACCGCGCAATGATCCACGCCAAGAAGAGCGCGCGTGTGTGTGGATGATGCAAGCAAACGAAGCTAAAACAAAAATTAAAAGCAAAATATGTAGAATATACGAAGTCAATGCATGTGAAGAGACAGAAAAATAAGTATTGAAGACAGCAAACGCCCAGGAATGCAAAGTATAGCAAGAGTAATATGATCGAATTGTAAAAGACAGAATGGTTGAAACAGTCAGATCAAAACAGTGCGTCACAGTAAACGACGATGTTGGAAAATACGATATGACGAAAGGGTGTGGTTAGGTTGATGGTGACAGTGACTGTGACGGAGGGAGTGACCGTGAATAACCGTGGCAGTAAGTAAAGAAAAAGGCAACTATGTGACTTTAACGGTGATGGTGACCAACTCTAATAGAGATGAAGTAATAGTAATGGTGACTAAGTATCCATAGTAACCAAGTAATGGTGACACAGTAATAGTGATGGTGATTAAATGCAGTAATGATGCTGACTACATGTAAAATTGATAGCACCTAACAGTTAAAGGGATGACACCTAACCGTAACAATAGCGGTCTTGTCATAGCGAGGAAAAAGCGACAGAGAGAGCGCAAATGAGGACGGGGATGGGACCACTGGTGACCTAGCGTCTGGGGAGGGCTTGCGGGGAGGGCTTGCGGGGAGGGCTTGCGGGGAGGGCTTGTGGGAAGAGGCTTGTGAACAGGGCTTGAGGGAAGGGTGCCTGAGGAGGGTCTGTGGGGAGGGCTTGTGGGCAGCGCTTGTGGGGATGGCGCGAGCGGAGGGCGTGCGGGGCGTGCTGGGTGGTCGTGCGCGCGCGTGGGGGGGGGGCGATGGCCGTGGCGCGCATAACTCGGGCTGAGCACAATTGATCTCTTCAGCCCCAGCGCGCGCGACATCGTCCAGCGGGCGCGCGAGCGCGGGATTACCGCCGCGCTGCGATATTAATTACAACAGGCAATTTGCATTACGACGCAAAGCCGTGACGTAAATCAAACGCCGCCGGCTCGAAGAAGCGCTGGCATGCGCGCGCTTTCAGAACGTCTTCATCACAGCGGGCGGGCGTTAGCACATGCCCACATTGCTAGTTCTATGTCAAAATTTGGTCCACTATTGGAATATATCGCAAGGCGTATTACTTACATAATGTATTGTCAAAACAACATTTAGGTACTTTGGCAAATTTTAGGAAAAGACAACGTATTTTGGCTACCCCCAAAATTTGTTCTTATTATTTCATTGATTTAGGCCAACTTTCGCGAGGTAAGATTTCTAAAAGATTCTTAAACACATTTTGGAAGCATTTGAGATCTCTTTTGTGCGACCGCAAATTTCCTATTTTCGTAAAGGAAATATCTACACAACCCAATAGCAAACACTCCGATTATATGTACTCGGCAAAAATAAAACTAACTCCTTAGTGCTGGTTATCCCATCTACAACAGCTGCCATACGCAATTGTATGTAATAGCGTCAGTAACAAAGTTGTCATTGGGTCCAGTGATTGCAAAGTGATCAAAAACTGAAAACCTAAAATTAGGAAATACATGGGGTACAACTTAGCATCGAATCGTTTTGTAAAACACAGAATTTGGGTATTGGAATAATTTGGAGAAAATGTACCAATTTAATTACTAATTGTTTCGAAGATATCACAAATGTAATGTAATGTCAAATATACTTATTTCCATTTCATTTACATCATTGTTATTTAAATACACAGAATATTAAAAAGTAAATATTAACGTGTTTTTTTTTTCACTTTAAAACGTGTTTCTTCCTCAATTGCCCTAAGTAAACCTTTTGGACTAATCGACAAGCACGACGCCTTATTCCGTTGATCCATCCCTGGATTTTAGACTGATTCAGCAATTATTCGGGATTTACAATATTTCGAATACGCCTGTCTATACCTATTCCTCACCTGCTCCAACCAACATTTTTTGAACTGCACTAAAATCAGACTTAACTCTTGACACATATTACATACAGATCTACACAACCTTATATTCACAACCATATTAATTTACAAATGTACACATTCACATATTTACTCATATACATAGACACAGATACGGTGAAAACTGCTGTTTTCTGCTCAGTTACCCTCAAAACAGATTTAATTTCCGAAATCTCGACGTCGAATTTTTGGACCAGTTTTAATTAGTTGCTTTTCTATTTCATGGGCTGAAGAAAAGTAAAAATCTAATTCAAATACTTCAATCTCACACGATTGATCAACAAAATTAATAACTGCAAAACATAACTTTGATATTTTATGCTTTACCATATTTTCGAAATATTATTTCACTATCAAATATTTTGCTTGAAAAAAATAGAACGCGGTTTCTTTTTGACAAAAGCAGAACGTTATGTAAGTTAACACATCACTTCCTCGTATTGTTACTTAATCGAACAGAGACGTTCACATTTATTCATATGAGTTGAATTACATTTCGCGAAAGGAAGTTCACATCCTTCTACATTAAGTTCCCAAACAAGCATGTTGCATATACAATGAGTATGTACATTTTAAATATGTAGCGTGTTTCCAACACGAAACGCATTTCTTGTGTGCAATCTGTAACATATTTCGCTAATAACACTACGTCCCTGGAACGTCATGTACACTAATTAGGTAGTACTCGAAGCTTAAGCGACAAAATCTGTTCTTTTTTAACTACTGGACTATGTTCATACACAATACGCTACACCTGCAGCGAGAAAATATTATGCATTTCAAAATAAATTATTAACCAGTGATCCAACTCATTAGCCACGTAAATGGATCTCATTCGTTTTTCAACCGCACAAATCAAAACCTCAACATGTTAACCATAATCTGAAAGCCTCATTTCACCTCGCACAGAACGAATTTTTAATTCTGATTTTCCGTGTAATTTCATCGCTCGGGAGCGCTCGCCCGCGGTGTTAAACCAGCAGCGATTTTCTCTCGCTCCGACGAGAGGAGGGGAAGCCTTACTCTGCTGGCGAAGGTGCGAGCTGACCCATCGCACAGACGCGCAGCTCCCTGCTCTTTATTGTTACTTTATGCGCTGATTAAACAGCGCTCCGCGAGGTTTACACGCAAAACCCCTTCTGAGCCGTGGCAGGAGCTCCATTAAAACACACGTCGACTCTCATTGGGAAGGGAGACTCGCGCGGCGGACAGATGCTGCGGACGCGGGGCCAGAGAGAAAGTGGCGAGGAGGTGGTGATGAATGCAGCGGCAATTGTGATCATGCAACTGAGCTTGGGGCAGTGGTGGCAATGGCGACGGGGAGAAAATGAAAGGAGAGTGGTTGAGGGTGAGATAGAAACTAACAGAATAAAGGAGGACGAGTTCGGCGGGGGGGGGGGTAAAGAAACAAATAAAAATAAAATGGAGGAAATTAAAAAAGCAGAGAAGACATGAATATATAAACAGGTAGGTGGCAGTCGGAAAAGACAGGAATTTGGAATGATGACAAGCGAGTGGGACAAGTTCATTAAGATGAAAGTTTGGGAGCATGGTCGAGGAAGAATGTAATGGTGCAACGGCAAAAGGCAACTGACAACGGTTATAGAAATGTCGCAGTTAATTGGGAGCAGGGGCACAAATAGCTGACTAGACACTAGTGACATACTCGTAGATAAAACGCAAGGATGTGATGCTGAGATGGAACCTACATGCTCTAGCGAAACGTTTCAGAGCCGAAATCGGTCAATGGAGCCAATAGAACGCCATCTCGGATGGCGGGGCACGAGCGGCAGCAGGGTTGAAAGGCAACTTGAGATGGCGACGCCGTGCGGACCGCGAGGACCCACAGAGTGGTGGGAATTACAGAGGCGCCGCGGCGCCGACGACGACGGCTCGCAGGCGGCGGGAGGGGGCGTGGGCGGGGGCGCGGAGGCGACGAGGGGTTATTAAGTCCAGGCGTCACCTGCAGAGCCGCTTCCGGAGACGGCCGGAACCGCAGCGGGGGCTAATGGCGGCGGCCCTCCGTGACAATTGCCTGCCGCGGCGCGGAACCCGACGCCGTCGCCGCCCGGGGCGGACGCCCGAGCGATGCAGGCGAATGAGATTGCAGGCGAAAGTGCGGGCCAGTGAGCGAATGAATGAGTGAGTGAGCAAGAGTGCGGGGTGAAAGCGTGAGGATAAACGCCGACGGTGAGTGAGACGCAAATGACGAGAGAACAGGAGTGCATGTGCATGTGACCATGTTAAAAGGCAAAGAGGGCACCCTGAATGTCTGAATTTCTAAATAGTGAATCCGGTATTAAATACAAGAGTGGAAAACTTACTTCAGAGTGGCGTTGAATGAAAAATGTAAGCGAGTGAGAAGTAATCCAAGAAAGTACGAATTGTTAAAGTAGGCAGATAAGCTGAATCCATTTTTTGAAAGTGAATCTGAAGTGAATATTGGAGAAAAGAACATATTAGAAGATGAATTACTATGGATATTATATTACTCTAACTATGCAAATTAAATAAATTAAATAACATTCTACAATTGCATAAAAGACCATTTTACATATTTCACATTGCGATGGACATTTTACGATAAACAAGATATATGAGAAATATGACTAATTGTTACATGAAATTATTCGATTCTATCAGCAAGCAACAAAGAAAGACAAAGTTGACGTTAGGAAAGACACGTAAAATATCAAGAAGCTCACAACCACGCACTCAGAATAGTGGAACATACGAAAAGACGATCCAGAAGCAGTGGACATGTCCTAGGAATCCTAGGAAGACTAAACAATCCGCAAAGCCCTAAATGCACATTAGAGGTCAATGAACGTCCAGCCAAACGAACGGGGCAAGAGGAAACGTGGGCTACCGCGCTCTGTGGCGAGCGCCACACACAAAGAGGCGAGCGAGAGGGGCGCCGGGGCTGGCAGCCGCGCCAGCGCGGTCACCGTTGCTAATTAAATGCACAAGTTGGACGTGGTGAGCGGCGTCGCCGGCGTTCACCCGCGAAGCCTTGCCTTCGCCGCCCCTCCCCGTGATTACCCGCTTGCCCCCCGTTCCTTGCGCCACCCGCCTCTGCCACGCCCCACCCGCAACACCCCCGTCGCCCGCCGCTCCAACCCCCACGCCGCCTGCTACCCCACCTCTCACCGCGCGCCCGCGCACCCACCCCCACCCCGACACCTCCCTCCCTCAGCCCTGCGGCGCACGACACAGCATCTGGCGCAGCGAAGGGGTAGTATATGGCCGCAGCGCCGGAAGACCCTTCTGCTCCGGCTGCGATGGATATGGATATTATGCTACTTTCGCGGGGGTGGGATTGCATAACGTAAGGATAGTGGTCCACCAGAGATGTGGTAAGAATGAATGCTCTCACGCCTAAGGGGAGTGAGTTCGAAACCTGCTATAAAAGTTAACTTCTTTTACCGACGCTCTGATTTCAAAGAAGATGAATTTTCATGAAGAAGTAATCCCCGCTTTTTCTGCACATTTATTTATCTCAATGATCTATTAGAGGCAAAATAATAAATTCTATCAATAGTGTAACAAGGAGGGAATTTATTTACTTCCCCATCATGCACCCAGCGTTGCCTGTGCATTTATCACAATTAATTATTGGATGGAAAAAGAGCGGATTCTATCAATACTGTTGAAAAGAGGAAATTTGTTTACATTTCAACTAATCTATCCCGCCTCGTTCTTCCCCAATAGCGTCCCTACCATTTCGGAATCGCCGCCATACATCGCTCTCCTGCGCATTGCCTCGACCGTCCCGTACACACAAAACACACGTTCTTATTTATGTAGATTGTAACAGGGCTTATATTGTAAAACCATGGCGCATTACCCGAGTGGTTAAGACAGGATGAACACCGACACGCTGTTTTGAATACATTGCGGGTTGCAATTGTGTCCAGGATATATTGTTCAAATTCTGTCAGTTTGCAAAACAGCTCTCTTATAATTGCCTTAGACAGGAACAAAAGCTACTTTGTAAGGGACAACATGACGACATGGAATTGGTAGAGTAGCCAATCTGTAAGAATTTGTAAGGATTAATGGGTTTCGGTTGTGGTTTCAATACAGGCGAGAGTTTGGATGTTATTCCTCTGAGGCGTTTTTGTTTCATTAAGCTATGTTCCGTAAACGTTGCAAGTAACGAAATGACACCTGAACTTAATAAGTTTGCGGTTGCACAAACGGGAAGCACTCTAGTATGAGCAAGTTGACCTAATAAGTGGTCAAAACTTCTATCGCAGTATCAGGTCGTTATTCCGTCATAAACATTTTGAAGTTCTTCTCTACTTGCAACTTCATTTTTATCCATATGAGCATTTGAATAAACGTAGATAGACTATTATTTTTAAAATCGTCTGTCTCCTCTTTCCCTTACCCTTTTGATGAAATATTTCAGTTGAGTATTTGTTAATAAATTATTATGTTAATTCCTTAAAATTAAATCGCTGTAATTCGATACGGATAGACTAAATATGTTCATAAACGAATATTTTACTTTGCCGGCCCCAGGAGCGAAGATCAAAACAGAACAGAGGGCCGCAGAAGAGAAAATTCCATTCTAACGCTCGAGCACGTAGCGCACTGGAAGCAAGCATGAAGTTGGCTGCACCAACTTTTCTTGAGAAATAGCAGCGACTGAGGAGTAGGAAATACTTTCCGTATTTCGCGAAGCACCTCCCTTCAATCTTCATTCGGGCTCTCCTGCTGAAAAGAGCTCGGTCTGCCTCTCGCAAAAGAACGCTATCCAAGGAGATCAGGCAAGATCAGAGGAAGCAGCCGCCGCTCGAAAATTGAACCCCAACTCGCAGCATACTAAACAAACCTCTACCGTCAGATCTGAGCGGCTCGCTTCCACAGAAGATGCCCCAGGGAGGATGGTAGGGGCAGCGGAAACCGAGGCTTAAAAGGAACTAAATGACTAGTGACACAGAATAGATAGACCATGACGTAAAAGATTGAATGTACTTGAAGATTTTTCCCCTACCGTACGTTTCATGATAAATAAATGCGCAACGGAAGCGAGTTAAACCTTATCGTCTTAAAATTTTAGTTGAACATTCTTGTCTACACATATACATTTAGTATTAATTAACGCCGCTTTCTTTTATTACGTCGTAACAAGAAAACTTGTTTCAAAAAATCGCATAACGTGCAAAAAGACGTAGAAACTGCGCAATGCAAGGCCTTATTCCACTCATTAAGTCATTTCCTCTAATCAGCTCCAGAGCAATGATGAAATGAAAGGCAGGACAAACGTATCGCCAGATTTCCGCTTTGTCCACCACAAACTCCTCACGAATCCACCAGGAAATAAATGCCAGCCGCATCGGAGGAGGGAAAGCATGCCGCACTACTATACCGCTACATCACGGGCTATCCTGTGTAAGAAAAATAGCCAAAGAGCAAATAGCTTAACTGGCTAGAAAGTGAGATACCACAAGGAGATGAGTCCACTCCATGAGGAGAGTTGGTAAAAATATACAGTTGGTATAAATATACAGTTTATTTGTATTGACTGAGTGATTTTTTGTTCCCGCGTGCGTCAACAGGTATGGCCACTAGTGTCACAAGTGTAGTGCGCGTTTTATCAAGTGAGGTAGTGGTGTTCTTGCCTCGCTGGATGGCGAGATCCGCCGCCGACTGCACGCCAACATACGGGATTTTTCGCATCCTGGTATCTCCCACCAGTGTGGCGCCGCCCCAGCCGGGGGAAGCTCTATGTTCCCGAAGCTTATAATAAGGCAGCGGACAGTTAGCGACTTTTCTGTTAGGTTTTCCGCACGCATTACATTTCCTCCCTCATAATTTCATCGTTGTACATATTAAAAGTTTCGTTAAAATATTCACTTCCCCGCTACAGGTGTCGTTTACACAATCACAGCGCCTACCTAACGAATTTGGCAGAAATATAGTGATCGGCTTAAAACTGTTTGAACACACCAGCAATTACAAGTGGTAATTATACGAATAGTACAGCCTTCTAACCACTACAAGTTATGATTACTTACTTTTTTGTTTTGTATTAAAATTAGTATAATTATTTATTTACTAAATCACTACTTAGAATACAAACTGAATAATACCACATCTCTCAGATATCAAGAGCAGGTATTTTGCTGCTTTATTTAAATAACCATCGAAATATGTAGATTTGTAAGAATATATCATAAGAGAACTTGATATACGGGTGTATAGTTTGTGTTGTGTTTTTTAAATAGTGAGTTGAATACTTGTAGTTACTCTAAATCTTGGTAGGTCTCTACAACTTTATTTTAAGGACAAATACCTGAATGGATCAATTTCAACATGTGGTCATTTGACATATTTTCAAGAAGGCAAATTCAGTTAATATTTTGTGGTAATGGAGATTCATGTATCACATTCCTGATTACGAGATATTCTAGAACAATAATCCAGTTTTAGTAGATCATTCCTTTTCATTCCCCGAATGAGACAATACTCTGAATCATATACGGACGTGTTGATTTAATCAGTTCTGCTTTGATGATAAAAACCTCACATCAATGGCCTCTTTCGTTTATAACCCTGTTCCCCTCGTTTTTCCTGCACAATTCATGCACCCGCGTAACAGGTCATAAATAAAGATGGAGATCGATGAATAGTTAGAATGCAATCAGATGAACTGACTTCCCAGAACCATGCATTAATCGAATATCTCGTTTCATTTTAAACAAATCGAGTCGTTGATACCAAAAGAGATTTGAACAACGTAACTCTAGCATCGTTAGATTAACTTACAATGTGTTAGAGAAAACAAAATTTAGTGATGATTGTTATGTATTACGGGCCATTCTTAATTAGTTGAAAAATAGAAAACATAATTGTGTATTCATGAAGTATTCATAAAATAATTTAATTGTGTTAGAGAAAACAGTATTTAGTGATGATTGTTATGTATTACAGGCCATTCTTAATTAGTTGAAAAGTAGAAAACGCAATTGTGTATTCATGACGTATTATCCTGTCAAAAAACTTAACCATAGTGCTTCAAGGCGCAACACCTGAGCTATTAGAAAACCATAAGAATATTTTAACTTTTTTCAGGGGGCTTTTTACAGCTTCGGGAAAAGCCGATTTTTCGACTATCTGCGCCGGATACCCGCTATCTCCCTTGTGATGACACAAATTAACTTTTACACGAGACAGTGACTCACCTGCGGTCTCTTCAGTCTGTACAGCAGACTCACAAAGCCTCCGAGACATGCAAACGAACACGCCCACGACGGGACTCGAACCGGCGACCCTTCCGACCGAGGTGTTGAGTCGACACACGCTCTAGGCATCTCGGCAGTATTTTAACAACATAATCCATTGTTATCTTAGTTTTAAACCCTTACGGTAACTAAAATAACTTTGCGTTCAGTGTAGAATTCAAGAATATGTGTTTCAATATATCACATGTATTCTCATGAACTATTCTTCTCAATTTCTGATATTACATGCATGCAATTGCCTGTTTATTTAACGTCTTGTTTACACATTGCTGAAAGATGCTGATTGGTTGATTGTCTTACATTTCTACGCAGTAGTTTGTTAAGAAAGCACAAATGTATTAATTCGAATATTTAATTACTTTTAGAAATTTAATTTGAGGAAAAACGATATTTGTGATCGCAAACAAACACTTGATATAACCTCGAACGTATTAAATATTATTATCAATGAGTTACTGGGACAAAAATATGTCATCGGATATTTCGTAATGGAGTATTAACACAATATTATTGAAATGTCGATCTTTATTAGTTCAGTATAAGGATAAAGTGGGTGTCAAAATAAAAAATCGACAGGCAAATGTGAGTCATAAAGTATTTTTTTTACTTCTAATAATACATATAATTACATGAAGTAATAAAATGAAGTTCTACGATAATTCTTTGCTGATGTAATTTAAATGGGATCACTAATTAGTTCATTTATTTCGCAAAGTTTCTGAAATGACAATTCGGTGAATTGGTAAACTTTAACCTTTTTTAACTCTAGATAATTATTAACTGAACTTGATTAATACAAATTTTTGGAAAGAAATAATTATTTATCCACAAGAATTACTGTCAATTTTTTAATGATATACCTTAATCGAATCTTTAAAATTTCTTTCATGTTAATCCATAAAAATGAGTGCGTAATATTTCTCCGCCATTTAAAAAAACAAACTCGGATAAAATATCACCAACAAGCCAAAACACAAATCCATCAGATACGCGCGTGCCCCGAATCTATCCACGCGCCGCCGCCAGGCCGATCAGACGCGTTATCGAACACGGGACCCCGCCGCGCGCGCGCTCCGTTAAACGCTGCCCGGTTCCGGGCCGAGCCGCAAGAATAATTGGCCGCAATTATGAAAGGCCGGGCGGCAGGGACAGCGGAAACACACAACAATTAATTAGCAGCCGATACATCTTGGAACCCGGCCGTGCGGCGTGGCTTGGGTGGGGCGGGCGCGCGGGCCGGGGCGGAGGCGGGGGCGGGCTGGCGGGGCAGAGCCGGAGGCGGGGCGGGGCGGGGGCAGGGGGCGGGGCGGGCGGGGCGGGGCGAGGCGGGGCGCGGCCGGCCAGCCGGGCGACTGCGCATCCCGACCTTTTAATTTCACGGTGCGCTCACCTTGATCGGCCAGCGCCCAGGACTGGGCGCCAGCGCCGCGCAGGGAAGGGCGGAGGTGAAGACGAGAGAGAAATCGAGTTCGGAAATCGCACACGGAGTGAGATGGAGAGAGATGATGATTCAGGCAAATATTTCCCAGGCGGACGACGGAGCAGATACACATCACTGCGGTTGAGAACTGAGAAACACACGTTTAGCGTGTGCAGAAACAACGCTCTAAATTTATCTGATAAATACATGTCGAAAATGTACAAAAGGGAAAGCTCGAAATGTGGGAAAGGAAGCTAAAGTTGACACAAAAATGTGGTGAAAAGTATAAATAATTTGAGACAATACTAAATTTGAAGAGAAGAAATAATCAGAATTTAATAAATAAATATTGAGAACACAATGAGAGATTGTAGCTTAGATACAAATGTAATGAGTTCAAACAATGAGAGAATGTAGCTTAGCTACATATTTAACGAGTTCAATCGTTGATTACAAAAAGGAACAAAACAGCAAAATTGCCTAAAAAGAATCCAGTGCGTGGGAGTAGGTGGAGGTACTTTGTGAGAAGCGATACTGAGGGAAAACGATAAAGAGCACGAGTACTACTAAGCAACATGAAACGAAGGCAAAAGAGGGAGCTGGGAGCGGCGAAAAGAAAGAACTGGACTAGAGAAAGTAGGAAAATGGTGAACAACACATTTTTCTCTCCCTCTCCCTCTCTCTCTTTCCGTCTCCGAGGGGAGGAGAGAACGCTCTCCGCCACTCTCTCTATCGATTCCGTCGGCGGGG
>BOPP01000049.1:2148941-2225624 GCA_017312745.1 Gryllus bimaculatus
CCCCCCCGGAGGCTGCCGTTTCGGCTGCGCGCCGCCTGGTGAAGGGCCCAGGCGCAGCGCGGCGCGGCGCGGCGCGCGGCCCACCATACGTAACTGTCGCCCTCGAAACGAATGGCCTCGCGAGCGCTCCAAGGGCGCGGGGGCGGCTGCAGCAGCTGGGCGGCGCGACGCCCCACACGCGCGCGCGCACGAGAGCGAACGCGAGGGCCGGAGGAGGCAGAGGGGAGACACGACTATTACGTGCAACTGCTACGTTGCCAAATGTGGAAATGTTTCCGAGAAGGTACATTCGAAAAATGAAATAAATGAAAATGGAAATGTTTACCGACAGAAGTGAAACACAAAATGTATTTACGTAGAGGAGACTGAATACGCGTACAAGCAACCAACGGTTCTCGTGGACGAATGTTGGAACTGGAAGACGAGTTATGATTCCACAACGTTTTTGAAAAGTGAAAGCAATTTTTCAAACATATATGGATTGATAAAATAAAACTAGATACTCCAGAGCTTTTGGGCAGTAACTGCTCGTTAAACAGTTTTCCCTTCCAATTTACATACCTACGAGAAACAGAAATTCCCTCCCTCCGTTTTCGAATGAGGTTAAATTTAGTTTTTAAGGTCAAATGAAATGAAAAATATGGTAATAACTTCTAACAAATGCGGTCTGAATAGATCTTAAGATGTAATGTCCTCGTAAGTAATTAGGAAACAAGGCAATGTTTCTCACATAACATATGTAATATAAAATTTCATGATTTTCTTTGATGCTTCTCAAAACAAAAACTTTTATATGAAACATATGAAATTAAGGTCAAAATTGAATATAAATTCATTTTATAAACTTATATGAAATTAAGGTCAAAATTGATATGCACTTTCTTATATAATATTTCATATATAATAATTGAATAACACTTTCTCGAAAACACCTCTAAATCTTTCAATGCAAATTTGCATACACGACGATGTTTTACTCTTGTATAAGATCCTTAAAGTCGTATTTCAATTTTACTATTGGAGGACCGAAAAATAGATAAAATATTAAAAAATGTGTTTAGATACCGATATATAACAAGTTAAAACAGGATGAGGCAATATTTAGAAGCTAGGCTAGACTGAAGAGATTCGAAAACTATTTAGTGCTAGGAGTCTATGTTATTCTATATCACGATTAGTTTCCTTCAAATGTGCACATGAACATTCATTTTACTCTTCTATAATTCTAGTATTGTGATAGCCTCGTTTCAATAAAACTATTGAACGCCATAAAATTAGAAAAAAACTGTTCTTTAATAAAATTCAATATCTACAATGCCAATTTTACAGGAAGGATAACGAAATAATATTGTTTATTGACAAGATATTACAATATTTTATTTCTACATATGATCTGAGTAAAGTTAAACCAACTCCCCAAGAGTAAACACACTATTGTCTATGAATGCTGCAATTTTTTTAAAAAGTAAGTTATTCTAACTAACGAAGCACCCTACCTCAGTTAAGCCATTGAAACCCAAATACGTAATCTTGCAAACATTCACTGAACTCTACCGTTACTGAAGAGAAAATATATTTCATTTACCTGAATTCCTACATCTTTGGAAAACAACATAACTCGAGAGTTGAACACTGTTGCTTCTTGAAGAATGTTGACTAATTGTAATCAAGAATGGACCAAATACAAAGCCAGCCAGCCACCTTCGTAAAACACAATCAAATTTCTTCCCAATGTATAGATAAACAAATGACTAGGAGAGAACAAGTAATGCTCTCCAGACTTCGCTCCGCACATACAAATACTAATATAATACACTCACACCTGTTTCATAAACTACCCGCGCCCCTCTGTAAATTAGGTGAGGTTGATGTAACTGTATCTCATATAGTGAACTTAAATTTCAGGAAGAAAGATAACGCACATCAACAGAACAGCAGTTTTCAGCATTTATCTACAAGCCTTAGCAACAGGAAATTATAAAATTTTGCCACAATACCAATGTATTTAATGAAATATAATTGCATTCCTGGGCATATTAACATACCAGCTATGATTGGGGGTCAAATTTTTGTATTATTAAAATAATTCATTGTTATTTTAAACACTGTACTTTTTATATAACTATCGTAAAAAAAATATCGAACCTTAATGTAAAAGTCACTAAGAACCTTGGGTTAATGCGACTCTAATAAATAAAATTATCAGTTAGTGTTGATAGTTTTTTGAAAATAGATGTGTTTTCAAGCTGCTTGAAGAATATTCATTTGTACTCGATATCTGATATTTTGGAGGTACATAATTTAAGATGTAATTATAATTTGGCATAATTGTTACAAATTCGAAATAGTCTGAGCGTTGTTGCAGACCCACTAATGTAACTCCACTACCATGGATGAAACGAAGCGTTCGTATTAAGCATATCAATTCTGTATTTATGATTTAAGAGGTTAGGCTTAATTGTCATTCGCTGAAGTCTCGATTAAATAAAATTCAGTGTAACGTCGAGATCGCGGTGCTCTTTTGTCCACCCCTGGATCACCAGGCGTCCAACTCTCCGCCATGGCCTTCGATTCGTTTCGTGTCTGCGAAAAGATCTCCGTAAAAATAGTTTCTTTCACTCGAGGGCGATTCGCGTCTATGAATACTAATGAAGCGCGGCAAAGTGGAGAGGAGATCGGAGCCGGAAGCAAATTTCATAATGGATGCTTCTCGAACGCGGAGGGCCGATCCGAAGTCTTGCGGGCTCATACCGATCGGTGATGTCCGCTCCGCAAGAGAGAGATAACAGCTGCTGAGACGACGTTGATACTCCATTTTTCAAGAGAATTGACGTTAAATAAGGAAGTTTCTGATATTTACGGCATTTCGGGGTCTCTTATAGTACCTAGAACTTTTGCTAAACATCGAAGTATGATATTTTAAAACACTTGAACGCATATACTTTATTACAAAATATAAATATTTACTACATTTGTCTTATACTTTTTCAAACACTGTCTGAACGAAATATGTACGTATGAAGTATATTGTATTACCTTTTATAGTAATGCGAGTCTTCGTTTCTCCGTAAAGAAGGTATCGAAATATCTATTTTGAGAATTTATAAATGTCATAAAATGCAATGACATGTATTGTGGACTAAGTCTTGTCAAATAATAATAATTCATGGATGCGAATGATTCCCTTCGGAATTTCGCATTCACTCGAAATTATTTGATTAAAATACTCAGTGCATTTTATTTTATTTCCAATAATTCCTTATTTTTTATATATAAAATAACGCTTAATTCTACAACCGAAAATAAACTGTGTTTTATATAATGCAATACAGTATCAAAGTTAAAGCTTAACCCTAGCTAAGTGTTAGAGCAGATTTCGAAGAATTTGATACAGCACTAGGCAGATTATTATTCCCAAATCTCCAAAGTAGTGGGGGCCAATTTTATCGTAAAATCCATTTATTTATGTTTCAATTCATCGCCAAAAGGATTTTGCTATCAACGGAAGCAATGACAAAAATATCGATAATATTAAACCTGTGCACTTTTCAGCGATGATGTAAATGTGATCAATGAGATGGCATTGTTAAATTAATTGATTGTAATGTTTAACAAATTTGAGATTTTGAAAATCATAAACTTTCATTTACTTTCAATACATGTTGTTGCTTCCTGTGATCCTTTCGTTAAATAAATTAACATTTTTTTTAAATAATATAAATAATTATGAGTGATTTTTAATTTTCTAATAATTATGAACAAAATGCTTCCAAAATCCATTTTTTTAATCAAAGCAGTTATATAATTACTTTAAATAGTAATTTTATACCTTTAGGATATACAACTTTATGCTTACAATTTGAATATTCATTTTCCAAGAGTCAGGATGTTTCGTTGTTTGTAAAAATTGATTTTAAACGATTGGTCTCGTCTTTATCAATTTCAATATCATGTAAGAATGGTACAAATATAACTAATTTATTTAGTTTCGTCCTTCGTTGAAAATTTACATAAAACATTTTATGGTAAATGTGTTGTGGAAAGTGTAATGAAATTTTATTGAGTTACAATAAAATCTCGTTTTATTACACTTCAACAAAATATTAAGCTGGCACTTAAATTACTAACACAAAGTATCCCTAAGAAAGCTCCTCCCAGATTTATCACTAAATTCGCCAAAACCCCCAAATGTAGAGGGAAAAACACTTAACTTGGTAGCATCCGAGAAAGAATGTTTGTAGCTATTTCGAACAGTGTGGGTATCGACAGCAGTAAACAACTATGTCAGAGTACAGTGACAGCGGCCGTTAAGCTTGAGCAATGAAGAAGAAACTAGTAGTATTAAAACAGCACATACTTACGCGCAATATTTGTAAGGAATGTAGTTATTTGTAACGGTTTCGCAATATTACACTACTACATGATTCTTCATAACAGTTTCCAACCGGAAAACAAGTTTCGCGCGATGAGATGGAAACTCAGGACAAGCACTCAACCAGGCAGTCACTCGGGCGCATTCACTTTCGGTGACTTAAAAAACAACTAGTCTCCCTTATTTTCTTCTATACGCTCCATTTTTACGAGTACTAGGGCCTATCTTTGGCAAAATATTTTTTTTTAAATTTGGAGCTTTACGACAAAATGTCTTTTTTATAAATTGGTTTCATTTCAAAGAGACATTACGCGAAAAATACGTGATTTCTCAGAAAGTACTTCATTACCTTTTTTAAAGATCTAATTTTTATATCTGATTCCACTTAAAACGAAAATCTGTAATTTTGCAATATTCACTTTTTGCAATTTTTCAAAAATACTGAGTTCCTCGAAATGGGACCAGCTCTAGTTTTTTACCCTCATTTGATTCATACGAGAAGACATTTTTAATAAAATATTTTTCTCATAAATTGCATTAACTTCGAGCAAAACTTATTATATACTAGCCAAACACTCAGTGTTGTCCTGACTTTTTTCATATACAATCCTTGTGAAAGAGAAAAACGATTAGTATTATATAAACCATGGTGTTTAAGATTATTATTTTTAATACGTTTAAGTTTCAATAAAACACTATAATTTTCTGGTGTTATTTATTAGGAACCATCTATTATTCAGTTCTACCACAGAATATATCATACAGTACAGCAACTCAGTCCATTCTTTGGATAGTTAGGATGCTCGCCCATTCTGCTAGCGATCCTGGCGGAGAGAAATAACACAGCTGAAAATAAGTGAAGTCAACGCCATCTTGAATTCATGCCCACACCCGTGAAGTCAAAGCCGTTTTGCTTTCCAGAGGACGATGCTGAAGTACACTGATTGGTTATGAAGTTGCAATTTTAATAATAAATTAATAATTTTAAAATTGTTGCATTTTGTGGAAAAAGCAAAAACATGTTGAGTGGTGGCCCAAATTAACACGTCAAAAATGCCAGTTTTAATGAATAACTATCACAGCGTGATGCAGTTTCAATGACAGAATTTGGAAAATTAATTGCTTAGTAAAATATTACTACTCAGCTTATTAAATAATCTATATTAAACAATCTCGCAGAAATCAATTTTTTGAGTGGTTATTGTGAAGTGAAGAAATTGGTTCAAATGTTTTTATGAGAGTAAGAATTTAGAAATTGTTAAAATTCACTAAAAGAGAATTCAGAAAGAAAAAAGCAAGACAAACAATTTAAATTCTACCATTTAGGATGTTAATATTTTATTAGTAAGAGCAAAATAGAAAATGTTTTAGATGTAGTTTTGAAAATAATTAGTAGTACTGTGAAATACAATGTGAACAACCAGTATCACCTTGGTTTTTATTTTCCCGTCTAGATAGACATTTTCTTCTCTCGTTAAGCCTTCCTGTATGCATTAAGAATGTCGTTTTTAATTTGTATCATTTTTTACTGATCTAGAGCAGCGGGTTCTAGACATTTTCACAAAAAGAAAGAAATAGTTGTTATTTCTCATGACATTATTTCATTTCAACGGGCAATATTCATTATATTAATTTTTTAATAGTAAAACAATTATACTTCACCTGTTGTATATTTAGCGACATTCGAGAGTCAATTAAAACGTATAAATATTTCCTTTTTGGCCATATTTAGCGAAACAAAACTGTATTATCAATATAGTGTTGAATGTAATAGGCATACTGTTCCTTTGCCGCCACGATTCTCCAGATAAATAAGTTACATAACATATGATTTAAGGTGATAGTGAAATATCTTTTTCGTGGTTATAATGAATGTAACCGGATATACAACTGATAATCTAATTTGCGTTCATTAAAGTGAAACTATTGGCGGAAAATAATATAAATAAGACATACTAACAGATGATAATTATTATCCCATACTTATTCTATTTTCTATTGTTTATTATAGACCATTTATTAAATAGCGGGCATTACCTTTCTCACGCATTGCCTTCAACGTAGTCACCCTCCTTCCTTTCATCAATTCAACTGTTGAGGATTGGCTGCGAAACGGCAACGCTTGAGTCTTTGCTGAGAGGTGTGCACGAATTGAACTACAGATCGGATGCAAACTTTCAGCTGATTAGCAGTTTCCACTCAGAATTGCAGTTTCGGTCGTTTCATCGACATTAGTATTGTATGAAACAAGCACGCAGAACTAACATGCCATGAATGCCGGCGACACACTTGCAGTTCACCTGTTCTCCTCTGTAAATACGACGTACTTCGAAAATAAAATTCAAATAATCTTCGTACACTGAAAATTTAAAAAGGCAAAAGTTCTTATGTGTAGGATGTTGCCAACCATGTAATAATACAGCACTCTTGTGTACCCTACATTAGAAAGAGTGGCTGCACAAACTAATATTAAAGTATTACAAAACAAGAAAATGTGTTGAAACACGAAAAAAATATTTTTGCATGTTCACAAAGGAGTTTGAAAACATTAGAAAAGGTTCTTAAAATGACACTAATTTAAAATTAATCTCAATAACAATAATGTTGTTTAGACATCAAATTATGAAGTATGACGCTGCAACATATTCAGATGTACATTAATATAGACCCCAGTAAACTCACCAAGGGCATATTATAATCTATTAAATTTGATTTGTTTAATTTTCTAGAATATACGAAGAATAAACATAACGGAAAAAACACGTATTGCTACAAACTATCAATGTCGAGAGTTTTGAAGGTCCACAAACATTTCTTTTCGCAAAATTTCTCTTTGCTTTTCCGTTTGTGAACAAATCTAGAGCCTAAAACGCTCACAGACTTTTCCTCAAAGTAGTTACTCCCCTATCTTTGAAAGTGAAGGAGATGAAAGAAAGTGCACAGAATTTACTGATGTTGTAGACATCACGCAGATATAGAAAATGTATGAAATAACAGAAATGTGGAGTGTATTTATTCGGACGTATTCTGAAGTAAAGAAAGATCAACAACAATGAAAATAGCAGGAAGAAAGATCTCGAATTAAGTGTACATGTGATTTAAAAGCGAAATAAATTACCACTTCCTAATTTTGTTTTATTTTGGGACAGTAAACCTTGATATTGAAGAATATATTGGAATAACGACGAAAATCGACTAGGGAACTCAGAAGGTCGTTGAAGCAGCATTGCAAAACGGAAGGTCGCAGAAGCAGGACCCTGAAGGCGCAGGTACCTGCCACCACCAAGGCAGCCTGCACATCTGCGAAACGGAGTTGCACGACCAGACAACAGCGAGTGGCACAAGGAAAGCCTTGAATCGGCGAAGCCTCGGCGGCGGCGAGCGGCGCAGAGGAGGCTTTCGCGGGAACGCGCGCGTGCGCGAACAGCCCTCGCCCAGCGGCGGCGCATCGCGGAGCGGCTGCGCGCGTGGGAGGCGGGCGGGGGCGGGGGCGGGGAGCTGTATAAATTCGAGAAATTAGCGCGTGTCGCGAGGCGGTGGAGTATGCATGGGTGAGCGGAAGCGCGGAGGGCGTCGGGTTAATTCGGTGTGTGCCTCGCCCGCTCCGTCCCCGCCCCCTCCCTGCGTCCTCGCCCCGCCCTTCGCCCTCGCCCTCGCCCCCGCAGCGCCCACGGTCCCGCTCCTTCAACGCCACTACCCGCTGTGAAGATGTCGGCCAGGGAGAAACGCGGCCGAGGCTGCTGCAAGTATTACGGGGAACTCCGGGCCCGAGTTCGTTTCACGAGAACGATCGCGCTTACAATAAATTATTTTGTATTCCAGCATTATAAAATAACCTTTTCTGTTGCAAGAAATCGTTAATAATCGGGCATTTTATGGCACAAATGATGACGTATTAGATTTTATGTCGTGAATGATTGCGTCGTCACACATTCAGCCAATCGTAACGAGAGAATCGGGGGAGGTAAAGCTAAACGGAACAGCCGACCACCGTTTACTCGCACGATGTCAAATACCCGAGTCGCCACAGGGAAGTTGTTTCGCAAAATTAAGTTTGATACTCTTATAAATGTATAATGCTGTTATACAAAAAAATATAGTATGCAACTCGTTTTTAACGTTACTTTATTACATTCGTACAAATCTGAAAACTCGCTCTTAAAGTCGATCGTTTTCAAAACATGTACTAATGCAATGAAGCTTAACATTATAAACTAATTGCATACACTACTCTTTTGACACTCCAGTAAAGACATGAAGGGCAGTAGAAAAAGATTCATGAATCAGTAGGTATGGTGAAAGACACAACGTACAATTAGAGCTGCAATATCATCTCTCTCATTAAAAATATCACTGTCATCGAAATATTTTGTTATTTTTTCGAATTATTTAATACGTTTCGATCCATTTATTTATTATTTAAATTAAAGAAAATATGAAATATTTGAAATAAAAACACTGTGCTTGTAAGAGCAACTATAAATCATTTTTTCACAGAAGACATTGAAAATTCATGGATTCTTTTTAGGAAAAGCAATTACAAATATGTATTAATAAACCGAATGTACTTTTAATGTGTTTATACATTCAATTATTGTACAATTTATTTATTGTACGAAAACAATAAATATTCACTTGCATTTAAAAAGAATGAATGCTAATTGATTAAAATGTTTCCTCCAACGAGTAGCTACACGTTTTCGTTTGCAAATTAATCCTAAATACTGAGTTTTTCTCCGAAAACAAATTAAATAAAGTGGAAGGATTCACAAAAATACGAAATGAAATATAAAGGAAATACTGATTAAGCTCGGAATGTATAACATGAATTAAAAACATTATATTAACTTGTACCTCGCGAAAACATAGTAGGTCGTGAAAAACGGCGATGTAGTCAGGAAGAGTACCTACTCGTTGTAGACCGCGATAAATTACAAAAATTAACTTAATATCCGCAACAAAATTTAATTTTTAATGTCCCCAAGTATTCTTTTGTTTGATGTGAACAGAACTTGTGATCAGGAAGGCCGTGTAATGTAATGCAAAGTATGAAGAAGAATGAAAGACACAAATTCCGTGATTTTAATTACTTTTATAACTTATATTAATTTGCAATTCAAAACAATAGAGTATTGAAAATTCATTCGTAATGGTATATTGTAATGTATGTGCGTCCATTAATACCACAAATTCATAAACGCAGATTTAATAAACTTTTTTTGTTACTAAAAACAATAAAGTATTCTAAAAAAATCCAGAATATTCGTCAAGTTTAGTTTTAATTTCACAAATTCTTTTCGATGTAAATTAAATATACAATATATTGTACATCTGTGCTTTATAACATTCTTTTTGTTTTCATATAAATTACTGTTTTTGTAAAAATAATATTATGAATCGAGTGGAGACTTGATTAGTAATAAACTTTCTCTTCAGCAGGAATTGTCTTTTTACGGAAAATAACTCACCCTTATCGAAGGAAACTCTTTGTACAAGGCCGCATGAAGCCGAAATAAGGTCAACTCACCTGCAACAACAACACAAAATTCATGAGGTATTGAACACTGGAAGCCTTCATAGAGTTACAAAACAAGGGAAACAAATCAAATTCTTAGTTTTTAACTTTAAAGAACTCTAATCATAGTTTTATTGTACAATATACCTGAACCAGATACGACTTCCAAACGAAGGAACATGTGTTGCCCTTCAAGTTTCTCTATGGGGCACATTCTCATCAAGTTCCAACCTCCCCTCTCGTTTCCGGATACCTGTGGTAGTGTAGTGCGTAAGTGCGGGGGTGCGTGTGGTTAAACTGTGTGTATTTGTGCGTGTGTGTGAGTGTGTGTGTGTGTGTGTGTGTGTGTTAGAGAAGAGGAGAACACAGAATCAAGGATGGAAGAATCGCGCGTGGTTTGTGAAGCTACTGCCCGGCATTCGTGTGGACTTGATTGGAGAAACTCAGGCAAACCACCGATTAGAGTAGCCAGCAGGTAATTTGTTTTCCAGACAGTGGTTGAATTTGATCCTGTTACATAGCTAGTCTTGAAATGTGGGTTTTGAACTCGCAGTCACCGATGTCGTTAAGACAACGATGTTCCCGCTGAGCTCTCCCAACAAACGAAACAAGTTTTGAATTGACAACATTTATGTCGTTTAGCGAAGTGTATTGAGATTTTCTCCGTAATCGCCCTCCGCCAGATAACTGAGCGTGGGGAGCGCCTTCGCTGCCGGATGTCTCTTCCGCCTGCTGGCGGGGGCGGCGGCCGCGCGGAACTCTCCCCCTTCCCCCGCGTCCTCGCGCGCCCCAAGTGCCGGTTACGGGTGCGTTTCCGCCTAATCTACGACGCGCTCCTCCCGCTCGGGCCCGCTTCCCCCCCCCCTCCTCAACCCCCTCGTTTCGGACCCCACTCGCCCCCGCCCTCACCCCTCGCGCCTGAAATATTGCGCACTTCTCCGGGGCCTCCTTTTGGGCAACTCTTTTCTTACTCGCTTCTTCCACCGTGGTTAGTCATATTAAATTTTAGTTATTAGTTCCAATCTTAAGAAAGTGTGCTTGTTCAGTATGCTGCACGTATTTATTTTCAATGAGCGTTTGTTGACCTTTGAAGTACTGACATTCTACAGCTATATATATCTTCCTTAATTGATTTTAAATTTGTCTTATTGTATCTTTCTTCCCTTCGTAATGTTTATCCATGATTCGTTTCCTCCTTTAACTAGCATTACTAGATGTGACATTAATCATCCTTTTTGTTGTGTACTACGTGTATTTTATTTGCATATATTTTCGTTGATAACTTTTTACCTACGTTATTATCATCATTTCTCATTAATTTTAACATATTTTTATGAACGTCTTCAGATAAATTTGTGTACTTCCTTCATTCTACATGTTTTCATTAGAAAGTATGTGCTTTTGCACCAAATTTTATGTATTTGGATTCCTGCAGCGTTTCTACTTTTATTTCGCGACTATTTAATTTATTGTTTTATCTCAAAGATTCATTCTCGTCTAGTGATTTAGTTCTGATGCATTCGTACTACATTTTCCGAAGTTCTTCCTTATTCATCTCATCATTTTCCCTTCATTCCTGCGTGGCCCCTTTTCTTAGTGTTCGTGCTAATCTTTTTCCCATTCTGAAGTCTCCACTCTTCGCTCTTCTTTCCTCACTTCACACCTTTCCCGCCCCTCCAACACCTCCTTTCGTAGCGCGTAACTCAGCTGCAAACGCTCGGGCCCAGTTATCACCCGTCCTCGCACGCCTTCTCCTCGCGCACTTTCTGTTCTCCCTCTTTGCCCACGAGCCCCGCCCCGAGGCATTCGCGTTGAGGCATTCGCGCGCTGGAGCAAGGTGGCCGGGCGGCGCGCGGCTGAACAATGGGCCGTAGCCACTTCAGAAACGCGTCTTCTGACGCATTAAATAAAGTTCAATTAGGCCCTATAAAAATGTTTTCAGACTCATTGAAAGGAGCACTGGGGACAGAGTCAATAAATGACTTTAGATGGCATTACTTCAAATGTGAAGTTGCATTTATTCTTATACAAAACGTTTCTTGGAGCTTTGCGATCACCCCATCCGGGTCTTTCGCAGAGTTAAAACGAATACAGAACTCGAATGAATTAAAACTATTTTGATAAAAAATAATAAATAAAAGAATTACATAATTTTGATGATAATGATAATAATTACTCCAAAAAAAAAGAAATTACAGGAAACTCGCACACCAACCGGTCAGATGATAAAAGAGAGGTGTAGTCAGATCAAAAAATACGCACAGTTATTGAAAGATGGAAAAAGTTGAGGAATCTATTGAGTAGGATCCCAGTAATAATACTTGAAAGTACTTTTTGGTGGGTAATATTATACAAAATTTCATAATTGCTTTACGTACATTTAAGTAGGAAAAGCTAGTTGAGAATGTAAAAAGTGAAAAGACACAGGAGTTTATGTATTATAGAATGCTTAGCTCCAATAATGCATAAGTATAATGGAATAGTACTGAATGGAAGAGAATAAATTGTTACGAATTGATTTACAAAGGGAGGGGGTAGTGGCAAGGGATGTTTAAAATACAAAATCTTCTGAACTTGTTTGTTGAATAGTCCTTACAACTGCAAAAGAATTATTCCACGGAGCCTTAAGGCATAACACTTTTCTTGGATTTATTTATATCATTCGCTAATCTCATGATATGAATTGAAAACATTGTTAATCAAAACATAATGAAAAAATATTTTTATAACATTTTCAGATCAATTCTCTAAATATGTCAGCTTATATATATTTCACTAATGCAATAATCTTTTATAAGAACACAGCTTAATCCCCAGCTAATGTCCCGATATAAGAACATAGCTGAATTCCCGATGAACTACATTAGCACTTTAAGAGTTACCACATCCTTACGATTCCCGATCACAGTCCATAAGAAAATTCTTCCACTAGTGAGCCCAGGTCTGGAGTGCCATCGCAGACGCGCAATTCCGGCCCAGTGCGTTCGGCGCCGCGCCGCATGCGAGTGTCTGCGCGAGACTCGGAGGCTGCGCAGCGCGGCATGGAGCGGAGCGGCGGCGTGGGCCGCTATTTGTCGCGCGTCGCTAGCGCCGTCGCCCACATCTCGGCGAGATTGCGTCTCGGCGCAGAGCGAAATTGCGCTAGGTAGCGGAGGCTTCGATTTCCGTTAATTGAGACTTCGCTGCGAATGGCAAGTTTGGTGCGTCTGTTACCGTGGATCGGTGAATGTTTGTCGTAGGTGAGGGCGATGAGCACAGACCGAAAGCAATTTGATGTGCACTTATCCCGTGTTTATAGTTATCGCACATTTCTTTTAAATCATAAGTAGATTGTATACTATAACATTATTAGGCATTATACTACCTATGTTATTGGGGTCATAACGACAAATAAAAGAGATTGTCCGCCGTTCATCTCTGCCCTACCTCTGGCCCCTAGGGGCCGGGTTCCGACTGTGGAGGATTTTGACACTCGCTTGAGAGCGGCGTCGAATGTAGGCACTCTCTGAATGAAAATTCTAGACGTCGGTTTCTCTAATCGGTACTTTCCTTTAGTTTCTCCGATAAACACCAGGCGAATGCCGGAGCGGTCCTTAAACCAACAGGCCACGGTCCGCGATCCATCTTTCCTTTCTCATCCTTACTCCTTACAGACACACACTCACACATTCATGCACTGCACTACCACACACTTCGGGAGACCCGCCGGGGCTAGAGGTCGTGGCGTTGAGGCGTCGCCCCTCCTGCGGAAGCCTCACCAGCGGAAGTGACCCTCGGCGCCGAAACCCTCTTTCCGGTGGAGCAGCAACACCGTCACCCCTCAAGATGCATGCTCTAGACTTACGGGACTAATTAATTTAGCAGTTGACACACACAGAAATGGTAAACTATCAATCTATTCGCTGTACGTAGACACGCTCACCTCACATCAGTTTATTAACCAGATTTGAAATAAGCGTGTATTAGTTGCTTTACAGATGTACACACATCTCATACATTAAATCTCAGCGCCTTTTTTTTTTGAGGAAGAAGCTGCGATATTTAATCTTAACGCTGGAAGGGAAATGTTGTGGGAATTCTGATTAAGTGTTATTGACATAATTATATAATGAAAATGATGACTTAATTGATAATGAAATATTTGAACTCTGGAACCAAAATTCTACAAAAATTTAGCAACATTGCGCTTGTTTCCTTACATTTACTACGAATAAGCCAGTTCAATTAGTCGAAAGCGTGCTGATAATCATTACAGGTTTCATGCTAGAAAAGTATGATGATGAAACATTCGGAATGTGTAGGAATGTAACAATACGATAATTGCGTACGGTTGAGAGTTAAAATTAAATTTTTCCTGGTATTTTATTTCAATTATCTATGCGTTCTATCAACATACAGATTCAATTATCGCCTACTCAGTTCTCTTAATTCTAAATAAATAACAAATATTTCCATCACTGACACACATGTGTGCGCATCGCTATCGGTTATGCTAGAATACCAATGGGAGCGCGCCTGTGTTTGTTCGATTATCCGACTGGCGCGCCTTCTTGATTAAACGGGAAACGATACTGATTCAAACACATATGAAAACGCTGTCTCGGGACACAGTGCGCACTGATGGCATACAAATCGCTTAACTCCGTCATTAAGGAGTTGGCAGTGATTACAGTCGGCTATGTATGACTTCCAATTTCGAGTCACCAATTTGCTTGTGTCACAGCATCTCTCGGTGACTTTAATTAGGGCTTCCGGATCACCAGTGCGGTTGTCAATAAAGTACCTCTATAACCATGGCAATTATAAAGACCTTTCCAATTTTGCAGATGAGTAAACAAACAAAAAAACTACATGCAGGCCGAGAGGTTCAATGAAAGGCCGTCATGTGAAACATAGCTCATCCTCTATGTATCCTTCGGGTCACTTTCAATATCACGCCAATTTGGGCTCGACAAAATGATGCTGGCTGATTGCGAAAAAATTTGTTTCCGTAACGAACAAAGATGAAAGAGTCTTTGTAATTTGGAAAATGCAAAAGGAAATCATTTCGGAATCGAGCAACTTCTCGACTCACAGTCCAGCGACCTTCACTTCCCGCTCTTGATTAGGAGGAAACGATACAAGAGAGCGACGAAGATAGGAAATTGACGATGCTATGCAGACGTACCTTACTCTACAAAACAGTTCGACTCTTGTTATATTTTTGAAGTTGACACATTGTGTCTGAAAGCCAAATGAAAGAATCAAATTGGATATTATTTTCTTTATCATACTGAATATCAAGAATAATTATTTCTAAACACTGGGGGGGGGTGGAATTATGTAACGTACGTGATATATCCCATTCTAATAACTCAAAGGCATTCTAATATTAGAATAGAACAGAATATTTATTTTGCTACTTAGGAATACATGGAATATTTCCTGTAATAGCATTTTCTAAGTAGTTTCTACAAATAAAGAACACAACCAAACGATCATCACAATTTTTACGGATTATTTAATACAATTTAACAAGATTAGTATATTAAACCTCTCATGTTAAAGCTGACATAAAATAACAATCATATTTTTTTAAATAATGTTAACATATACTACAAAATTACAATTTATTTAATCCAATTTACAATTTTTTGACATTCTGAGGGAAAGTCTCTAGCACTGTTCCAGGCAATTCTTTCCAATTGTGTATTGTTATGATTACAAATGAGAATTTACCTATAACTGTTCTCTGTTTTGTTTGCCGAATTTTAGAACTATGATTCTTTCGCGCGTCGTATGTGGGTTTTAATAATCTTGCCCGCACTTCCCCCCACGGACGATCACCTCATACTGATTTGAATACGCACAAAGGCGCGATTTCTCTCTGCGTTTTTCCAAAGGTTTCCGAGATATAAATTCAGAATTAGAACGTCCTCTCCTAACAAATTTTGCGGCATATTTTTGTACTTTTTCGAGAGATTTTATTTGCCCTAAACGATATGGGTCCCTACATATGGAGCCATATTCCAATATCGGCCGTACCAGAGATGTGTACCTTAATTCCCCTGGTTTTCTACTTCCTTTCCTAAGCACTCTAATCACAAGTGTAATGTCTTCCACGCCTTTTTCACTACCTAATTTATATGATCTGCCCACCCTAGATCCTCAATTAGTACAATTTCCAAATATTTACAGCATTTAGCTCTCGGAATATACTGATTCCCCAATTTATATGTGATGTCATCTGTCTTTCTAGAACGCGTGTATCAGATAAAATTGCACTTATTGGGATTTACTTCAATTTCATTTGTGTTAGCCCATTATTCTAGCCTATCTAAATCAGCCTGCAATATTTCTCTATCACGTGAGTATTTAATTTCCCGATACATTGTACGGCCATCTGCGAAAAGTCGTATTTTTGATTCAATTCCCTGCCAAATATCATTAATATATGCTATATAACACTCAGCAACTAACGATATTACTTCATACTGCACTTGTTTTAATGCGAAGATTGAATCATTGAATGAGAATTGAATATATCGCCTACGCCATTATGTATTACAAAAAAAGTACCAAGATCATATTAAGAATAATATTTGATAGTAAACTTCAAAATACACCATGAATATTTCTCCATTATCTAATTTGCAGAAAACGTGTGATTTATTAAATTGTAGTATATTCAGGAAACAGAAACAGAAATACAGCACAGAAAAAGGCAAATTCTTATGTGAAATTTAACTTCAGTAATTACATTTTGCAACCAAGGCAAAAAACGATGATTTTTAGGCTTATCAGTCTCAACAACTACGCCTTTTGATGGTGGCAAGAAATATGAAACTGATGGTTGTAGTAATTCAAGATACAATGCAGGCGTTTCTCCCAACTTATAACGTAAGCACGGCGTAGTGGCTCGAAAACTCAAACACAAGTTGCGAGATAGCTTGAGTGTGTCAGTCGCGGTAGCAAGGCCGCAGCCCGGCCACAGACTCTTCCGAATCCGCAACCGCAGCCGCGCGCCGGAAACCCCACGAGCAGCCCTCTCCGAGAGGAGCCGCGCGCCGCCACAGACCACGCCTCCCCTGCCACGCGCAGGACCGGAGGTGAAGGTCCCGCCCCTCCCGCGCCCTCCCGCCCTCCGCCGCCGCGCGAACCAACAACATTTCCGGCGGACCTTGCGACGCCACGCTCCTCCCTCGTCACCCCTCGCTCACAGCCCTTCGGACTCCCCCTCGCTCACCTCCTGCCCGCCCCTCCCTTCGCCATCGCCTTTGCACCCTCCCTCACCGCTACCCACGCTACCATTCCGTGTGCTACTCCCTCACACCACCTCCCCCGCCTCCATCCCCGCCCTTCTCCTCGCCTCCTCCTCCGCCAACCTCCCTCGTTCCCTCTCGCCGCTTCCCTCGTCACCTCCATCGCCACCTCGCCCACTTCCCTCGCCATCTCTTTCGCCACCTCTCCCTCCCTCCCCTCGCACCTTTCCCTCGCCGCCTCCTCGCTCCGTCCCTCTCCACCATCATAATCCCGACCAACACTTGCAAACAGCGACTGCCCCCCCCCTTTTCTACTTCTCACGCCCACGCCAACCCCAATGTTGTCATTCGGCTCCTCCTCCGAGGCGTTCGTGCTGCGCCTTCTGCCGTCCGCGCCATCGCCTGCCGCGCCCCCTCCTCCCATCATTTCCCCCAGCTCGCCAACCCGCCTCCGCCGCCCCGCCCAACGTGAAAGGGGGAACGGTCATAAATTTGGCTGCCTCTTTTATCTCTACATTCCTCCGGTGCGCCGGGCTTAGGTTACATATGAATTCCGGGCGGCGCTGGGGGCGGATAAAAAACGTCGAAAATATGCTTGCGTCGAATTCTATGGTTTGATATATTTCAGCGAGCGCCTCCTGGATAAGCCGTGATATAATTAGAGTAAAGAATATGTTGTTTTCGAACGCTCGTAGGAAAATAATTATCGCTTCTCGTGTCGTTTTCTCAAGATATACGAATTTGCTATGGAAACTTTCATATGTATTTCTCTCCAGGGTTATTTTTGTGCGGGAAAAATCTGAGTAAAAAATTAAAATTGAGTTATCTTGGAAATAGCTGCGAATGCAGATTCAAATGCTATTGAAATCAGCTGAGAAAGAACTTTCTTCGCATTCTGAAACGTTTATTTCCATTACTCTCTCGCCTTTTCAACATCTTTTAAAGATACTAATATCTCTTAATGTTTGTAGTACCTTTCTTATATAATTGATAACCAAAGCTGATGCTTCACGTTGCAACAAACCTCTTCTCCATAGCATCTGCCACTTCGAAACGTGAATAAATAATTCAGACATTCTAAACTCTCCAACAAACGCTCGTTGAGACAAAAGCTTCTGGGACGGGAGGAAACGTCTTTCATTTCAATTGAATATTCCAAGAACTCTACATGTTCCCAAGCACAATCATTCGAAATTAATATTAATTTCTACGCAGCCGCCAGAAATAATTAAGTTACTGCTGAGCGAAAGAATAATAAACCAAGTGGAGAGCGACGCGACGCGACGCGGCAGAGGGAGTGAAACCTCGGCGAGGAGGTAAAATTGCGTGGGTAGAGGAGGAGGAGCAGCCGGCGGAGAAGGGACAGGGGATAAGATTTAGCGCGGCGCAGGCAGGGGAATGGAGCTGGCAAAAACAGAGGGGATAATACTGTGAGAGTGTGGGACGTCTCCGAGATGAAAGCCATCTTGGAAATCTGTTACCGACGGCGCGGAGGATCGGAGTGGCGCGGGAGGACGGGGAGGAGGAGAGGAGGCGGAAGGGAAGGGTCGGAGTCGGACTGGCAAGCGAGAATAAGTTGGACGGAGCGGGAGGGGTTCGAGTAGATGAGAATAACACAAAGAGCGGGCGAGGGGGGGGCGAAAGACAAAAAGAACATCGATAAGGAGGGGCAGCGGAAGATGTCGCGGAAGAGGGACGAAGTGAGCAGGCGAACGGAGAAACTGCAGAAGGAAAAGTCATGTCTAGTCTCAGTGGTGGTTGAATACCGGGTAAAGGCGACTAGATAAACGAGTGAGACAGAGGACGCTAAGGGAATGATGTCTTTAACGCTCACGAGGAAATGTCGATGATGTAGAAAATGTAGTTGAGAGTGCGATGGTAGAGGTAAAGATTGCATATCTTTCGGTGTAAATTACATTTAATTTGCTGCATAATCATGTGAGTCGGTAACGCTGATTAATGTGGTGCAGCAATGGCGAGTTAACTACAGCAACAACGAAAGCAATGACGGAAACGGCGATTACTGACTGTTCAGAAATTGGGAGAACAGCAGCCACCTTCATAGACGCCACGTCCCCCGAGCGAATTCCACCAACGAGGAACCTCAGTCAACGTGCTCTTCAACCATCCACTTCCCCCAACCCCCGTTACCGAATCTCCTCCCCCGCCCCTCTTCCTGCCGTCACACTTCCCGGCGACGCCTCTCTTCAAAACTTGCCGGCGGACAGCTGATGCCAGACTTGTCATCAAAAGTTGGAGCTTCTTCCCGCCCCAGCCCTTCCCTTCCCTTCCCTTCCCTTCTCCTCTCTTCGCGGGCGTCCTGCAACCCCGCTTCCCCTCCCCGCCCCCGGGCGCTCCGCTCTCCTCTCGTCGCGACGACAAAACAGATCGTGCGGGGGGAGGGGGCGAACTTATTCGCTCGCCTCTCTTAAGGGGGCGCGGCCTCCGCAAGGCCCCCGCAACCTCACGACCCTTAACTCTCTTTCACATGCACGTCATCAACTTCCGGCCGCGGCGCAGACTTCCCCCCGCGCCGCGCCGCGCCGCGCCGGCTCCCTGCAACACGCTCCAAGTCATTCCGCTTCAAAGCAGTCGCTTCGCCACGTAACGTTTTCTTTGCACCTTCCGAGGATATTAAACTCCTTGCGCGCGCCAAGCTTCCGTCATTTGAAACAATTACCGCCCGCGAGGCGCTTTACGCTTCATCACGGAAGCGCAAGCGACCGCGGCAGGTGCAGTACGTTCATTACACATGAAAACCTACAGGAAAGGCATTTGAAGTGAAACAAATAGAGCAATGGGCGTTTTTAAATGTTTGTGGCGAAATTACGAGGAACTGGAAAACTAATTGCAACTCCGGCGTGTTATAAAAGAAAAATAGTGGTATTTTCGTGTTCTAAAAATCTCGGAATGTTTATTTATTATTTTTCGAGTAATGTGTTTAACACAATACTGTTACTAATACTACACATTAATAGTATTCAAGTACATGGCGTCACTTTTAATATAATTACTAAAAAGATCAATATTTTGGAACACTTCTATAAAACAAGTTAAAGAAAATAATATAGTTAAACAGCTCCTTTTCAATTTGCAAGTCAAAAATTTGCTTTAAGTCAAAAATTGGTATTGACTCTTTATAATCACTGGTTTAAGCATTTTAAGTAGTAAAATACTTTTTATATTTTGAAGTATACAAAACAAGAGCATTTATTTTAATTTCATAAGTTATTGGTTTATTTATAACGACATTTTTGGCGTAAAACCAAATGAACTTAACAACCAACGATGATTAGGAAATTACTTCAAAAAGCGATAATCATCTGTTAAACATCTTTAGATGAGAAGAAAGTGTGAGGTGAGACCTTTTATTTCACTTTTTTAAACTCCTGAATAATGTATTATTTATATTAGCTTGTTCTGAATCCAGAGTGTTATCCTCATTTTTAACCATTCCCTCCGTTCCTCTAGAATTCCAAGAGAACACAATCCCGTTTGTACGAAGCGGGAGTCACTTTAATGAGGAACATGCCATGGAAGTCATGTGGACAGCAACTCTACCTGGCACCTAGAAGGATCGCCTGCTATAGTGAGAACACTTCGTGTGATTCACTGACTGGACAAGAGCCGACGTCCAGGTGGAACAAAGACTAGACGTGAATGCACTGGCCTGGCGGCGGTGATGGAAGTCGCAGAAAAGCCCGCCCTTGCAGCTAGCCCTTTAATGCATGTGGTATGTGACAAGATTTGTAGCAGCGGAAAGGGCAGATAAAGGTGGCAATGGCACATATGAATATGAAATAAAATAAAACAGAGTCCATTGTATTTAAAAAAACATGACATGAACGGGAGAAAAACGTAATAACCAACGTTTTGGTCAAAAATAAGTTTTAGTAAGTAAATATTCGTATGAAAACCTACAAGTATTTCTCCTAGCAATATAAAAATGTCCCATTTTCTACTACTGTTCTTTTCATATGAGAGTGAACTTTGCATATGCTGTTCCTCCTAACTTTGTTCATTTTTCATCAATTTTCAATGTATATTGTTTTCAACAATTTTGTATTCTGACTACATTATAATTGATTTAATATTTTTAGCATACTACTTAATAAATAATTATTTCCGAATTTTCTGTTTTTTTTTGTACTCAAGGTACGTTTTCATATAACTTAATCAAATGAAAAACTAACGCATTACATAATCCAAATGATGAATTAAGTGTCAATTACTGACATTTTTCGAATATGTTCATACATTTGTTTCTCAAAATTTTATTTCATCGAAAAAAAAAATTGCAATAAAAATAATGTGTCCTATAAATATGACAGTGGTAAAAACCAATATGTGTCGGCCACATATTGAAAACATTTCTGACAAATTTCTTTCCCCTTATTTCGATTAGTAAATACAAACG
Source organism: Gryllus bimaculatus (assembly GCA_017312745.1). Lineage (NCBI taxonomy): Eukaryota > Metazoa > Arthropoda > Insecta > Orthoptera > Gryllidae > Gryllus > Gryllus bimaculatus. The sequence goes on from BOPP01000049.1 coordinate 2,170,487, forward strand.
GGAGCTACTATTGTCTGCGCGAGACATATTGCGACTAGATATCGGTCTCTATTCCTATAAGTAAGGTTCGAGTTAATTCGCAGAAAGACAGCTCAATAAACGTTGATGTGGCTAGACACGAGTGACAAAACAACCGTATGCACTTGATGTTGGCATCGTCACCAGTGAAAACCACTAAAACCATTACTATTCGTTTATACCTCGTTTGTACTGCTATAACATTTTTGTACCAAACCGCTTACAAGTTAGAGCACTTTCAATTATAGTGGTGCTAATTCCACATTGCCTCCACCAACGTCGTAAGAAAAATTGAAATTATTCTAAATCGTTTGTTCCGAACTGTTGCACCAGAATTTTCGATTGTACCAAAGAAATTAATTAAGATACAGCCATTTTAATGAGGCGGTGACGGCCATTATAATTTCATGCTGACATTGCCACCACCGTACAAAAATTGGTACCATCCTAAATCGTCTCTACCAGATTGTTACACCAGAATTTTCGTTTCTATCACGCATAATTAACATACATCCAATATCAATGTGGGGGTTGGAGCATCATGCTAAACCTAACACAAAACCCATCACCACCCCCGCCAACAAATTGCAACCACTCTAAATCGTTTGTGCCCGTTTGTATCTGGATGTTCCATTAGAATTTCCATTTGTATTAAAAAAATTAATATCGTACATCATTTCAAGAACATAAAAATGAATATTTGAAAGTAATTTTTATATAAAAACAGATTTTTGAAGAAATGAAAACTTGACATGCCTAATGATATCCATTTTTGCCACTGTCCTATTCATAGGACAGTAAAAATTTCTAATTACTTAAAGTAAATATGTTCTAAACTTTATCATAAATTAACATAAATTTTATCAACAACCGTATTTTTATGTTGAATAATTACAATTTCAGCACATTAGAAAACTCGTGGTGCTACAGAATGGGAGATTATCCTGTATTAGTTTTCTATTTCCTTTGGTCTCGGCTCGCTATTCGAACTTGCCACATACTCTTGCCAGCTGCCATCTATCACCATCCAAAGTATATTTTATTAACATTTTCTTAATTTTTCGCTTTTACAATAGTAGAACAGAAATATTATTTTAAAAATATTAAAAAATATTAAAACGTCGCCGTAAATGACAATTTTATTGGAAATATGTGGAGCTATTTTTAAGAAAATGGCGTTTAAGCGCTACTGCAAATGCAAAATTTGAAATTCTTTGCACAGAAAACTATTGAGTTTCCGAAAAAGCTTCAAATAAATTAATTTCAAACGTGTCCAGTTTCAAATACAATTGAGTTTACAAAAGCACTGGAAATGTGCATATTAAAGAGGTGAGATATATTAAAAAAATACATTTGTATAATATTTGAAAAAAAAGAATAGAGCAAAATTAATTCTATGTAATCTTAAACAGTGTACTTAGCATTATACGTTCGAAAAGTTTGAAGAAACAAGTCGGAGCGGTTTCTGAGAAAATGACATTTGTGTATTTGTAAAAATGCGGAATTTTAAGCTAATTTTTACAGTGAACAGTTGAGTTTTCGAGAAACTTTATCTGGCATTATTTAAAACACATATACTCATAAATAAATTAATATGAACAATTAGCCGTTAATGTAAATACTAACGACGTAAGAGACAAGTTAAAATAATTTTGTAATTTTTGAAAAAAAAAAGAACATAATGACGTTTATGGTATCGTGTCGAATGCATTTTGTACTATCCCTACCAAAAGTTTGAAGAAAAAAATTGAACCGTTTGAACCGAAAAAAAAAATTTCTCACAAACTCTCTGGCAAGGACACCCCGACGCTTTCCTTATTCTCGGCGCGGCGTGACATCAGAGTGGGCCACCAGAGTGCATCCGAGCATTGATTGATAAACAATTTCGTGGAATGGAACGGAGGCTTTTTCGTGTAATGTAATGTTATGCTATAAATATTTATATTTCTTCATAATTATTATTTGATAGCCATCCAGTTATATTAAAATCTATCGATGGTGAACTTTAATACGTCAGCAAATATGGAGGTGAGGAAAGTAACCGCTCTAACCCCCAAAGTTACGCATACTGTTTGCCAAGTTCATCAAATCCCTTCAATTTAACTCACCCATCGCCTCTGCTATTTATTTCTCGTATTCGTACATGGTAGAGTCTCTACAGAAAAATACACGAGCCGTAACTGTCGGACTAATAAAATGTAGATGAATACAGAAACTGTAAAGGTCGATTGCGGTTATTGGTAGTTACCTTTTCCCTCCATCTGAATTCCGAAGACGGTCGTCACAATAATTGCCTCAATTGGTTCAATTAAACAAGGCGATGTCAAGTGCACTCGTGTCAAAGGTGCAAACGGTCTCTGCGGCCATAGCAAAGACACATTTTAGGTGGTTGTGATCACGGAGCGAATAGTTGGAGGGAGCGGGCGAAGATGGTGGCGGTTAAAGGCGATGTTTCGATAATCGATGACTGAGAGAAGACGCGGATATAAGGTTACGAGACGAAATTGCTAAGTCCGGCGTTTGCAGCAGAAGATTGGACAAAACACCAGGGACGTGTATTCCATAGACGCAATGTGAGCACTGCTTAGCCAAATAATTCGAAGAAAATTTCTACGATATTTACAAATTACATTTGCTGATTAAATTGCAAATTGCTACAAAAACTGCGAATTTTTTGATTAAATTTTCTTGTCGAATACCGTAAAAGACGTTTAAGAGAATGGTGAAGGTTCCATTTTCGTTGACATCCCCGATTTTCCTAAAATTGAAACAAATTAGAACTTCAAAATTGGAGACAGTTATTTGTCTCAGACAAAGTCTGTTTTACAAACTTAGCTAAACTTACTAAACTTCATAGAAAGTAATGAAAATATTTTGAAAAAACAAGTCATTTTTGCGTATTTTGCGATTGAAATTGCGATTTTTTCTCAAAAACCGCTCCATTATTTTTCAAGCTTTCTTCAGTTATATAATATGAGACGATAGAGAATATGGTGAGAGTCATATTTTCGGGTATTGCTCGTTTTTTTTAATTAAAAAAATTAACTTACAAAATTGAAAATAGAGATTTTTGACTGAGACAATGTTTGTTGTAGAAATTCAGCTTTTCAAAAAACGTTATGTAAGAGTGTTTGAAAGAACGAGGTTTTTCGTATTTTCAGAACGAAATTTACAAAAACAAAATTTATCACGAACCGCTCCAATTTTTTTCTGTAAATATTCCCCACATATGTAATAAGGAACTCTAAGAAATATGGCAATAGTCTCATTATCGGGTATTGCTCGTTTTCTGAAAATTTAGAAAAGAATTGCGTTATTATATTATTACATTACCGTTACTAAGGGGCGAGAAAGTATGTTGTAGCACCGATAGTTGAATATTGCGCATATTTCACACAATGTGGGTAAGATGAATATATTACAAATAAAATATCTCCTACATCTTACATACAGTTTGTAGTATTTTATTTACTCTGGGGTGCATTACATTTTGTGTAAAATATTGTTAGTGTATTATTCATAAAAAAAAGTTGTAAGTAGTGTAATATTCGTAATACGTTGAAGATTAAAATGGACATTTTTGTCAGTTGGGAGATTCTATTTTGTTTACCCAGAAAAAGAATTCACGTCACATGACTTCAAAGCAGAGACAAAAATCGAGAACAATCTCGTTAACATTGAATTTAAATATCATTGAAACACATCCTATGTATGGTATGTAGTTGGGAAGAAACACTGTGAAGCGATTAGAGACAGTTGACAAATCACAGCACTTCCTTAGTAAATCAAGCAGTTCCTCTAATCATTTAATTGTAAGTCCACTTCAACAATATTCCATCACGTGTATCAATCTAAAAATGTATTATTTTTTACTAATAATGTTTTTTACGTAATTAAACGGAAGAATGTAAGAGGCCAGACGTCATAAAACAACAATAATAATTATATTATTATAATTATTATAATTATTATTATAATTATATTATTATTACTATATTATTATTATTGCTAATCAAATGGCCGAGTCCCGCCCCGGGAATGGGTGTATTTGTGTGCTAGTTTGTCGTCCTTTCACCCCTCTTTATTTATCATCATCATTTCGTGTTCCATACCCGCAGGTCTAATAAACCTGGAAAATAAAAATCGGACTCAGGTAAATGCTGGTCGCCAATGAAAGTTACATGCACCTGCCATCGCGGTAATGATACTGAGCCACGGTAATAGCAGGATGCATGCATGCGTGGTCCTAGTCGGCCTACTTGAGAGCAAAAAAAATATTATTATTATTATTATTATTATTATTATTATTATTATTATTATTATTATTATTTCTATTATGGAAGAGAGCTAACTAAAGCAATGTGGAGCTAGGCCAAGTAGCAGTCGGGGGAGGTGTTGGCGCTGCGAGGCGGAGGCTGAAGGAAGCGCGAGGCAACTCTGAGAAGGGTCTGCCACGTGCACACGCAGAGCGCGGCGCAACATGGTGGGCGTGTGCGGTCGAAGGCTGCCAGAACTCCCACGCAATGGCTTCGTGGGCGAGGAAAGAGGAAAAGCGGGCGCGAACGCATCCCTCGCACTGCGAAGAACAGCAGTGAGGAACCTTCGCGGACGGCAATAATGGGTTCCAGAAACAGAAACACAAAGGACACAAAGGGGTGGAAGTGACACGTAGATGCTAAGGAAGTATATGAAAAGTGATGCTTTGTGTAAGGTAAATTCAGTAACAGCGATAAAAAATAGTTGAAAATTTGTATCACAGGGGACGTAGCAAAATACGAACGATTTTTTTAGAAAAAAGAGAGAGGGAGACCGAGTAATGAGAAAGCAAAGGTCGCCGTAGTTGCAGAAGATACGAAAAGAGTTACTGAAGCGATCCAGGGCGGACGACAAAGGAGGAAGTGCGACAGAGGGCAGAGATGTCTGCCAATAGGTTGTTCACCGGGTATGTGAAATACGAGTAGCGGGGTGGCGTTGTTTGTGGCGATGTTGCGGTCGGGTGGCCCTGCATGGAGGGCAGCGAGGGCGGCGAGGACAGCGAATGCACCGGGAGCTGCGAGGACGGCGGCGGGGCGGGGCGGGAGGACGGGGAGGAGCAGGGGAGAAACGCGCCGAGACGCCGCGACAGATCCAATTAGCCAGGCGGCGCGCAAAGCATGCGGCGTTCCTCTGATGAGAGGGCGCTCGTTTGTGTTCGGGCGGGTCGCGCCGCCGCCGCCCTGCGCTCGCAGACGCAGCCGAAAGCTCTGCCTTCAGCTGCAGCGCCCGCCGCCGCCGCCGCCGCCGCCACCTCGTCCCCAGCGCCTGCCACCCCTTCCGCTCACTGTCACCGCCACCCGGGCCACGTCGACTTTGGGCAATTTTTACTTCCACTACAAACTGACACCCGCATGCTTATACGACATTCGAGCAACGTGCGTACGGCCGGCCTCTTCCCGTCCACCAATCGAGACAAATAAGGTGGCGACTCGGTTTGCTGGCGGGGAACTGTTAATTTGTTTAACTAAGATATTTGGAAATACGTGTTTTTGCGTTTTTTAGCGCTGCGAGCTAGCGGTGGCCGTGCGAACTACGTGTTCCAGCATCACGGCACCCAGGCGATGACAGGATTAGATGTGCATCGCCCGCACTCCATCCGCCCGTTCGCCCGCTGTTCAGAGCATACATACATCACTCGAAAGAGAACGGTCCATCGAGTGTTGCCCCTCCACCATAGGATAAGTATCGTTTCATAGGATACTTTTCTTACGTGTATCATTAATGATATTGCTAATGGGATAGTCACCTTCTGTAGGATAATTCCCACTGCAGAATTATCTTCGAATACGAATCTATAAGAATATAACCAGTATGTTCAGTATGTTCCAGAATAGGATCTTGTTTTAATAAGGGGCTTCATAATACACTGAAATAATGTACTCTTCCAAACAACTCTTATGAAAGTCTTCGAATTAGGTTCTCTAAAACTATATTCTAGATTTTGGGCATAGCCCGAAAAAAACTCCGACAACAATTATTTAATTCGTAATAAATTATTTTGATGTTCTACGCCCGAGGATGAAAGAATCAAACAACTGTAGTTTATTTTTATTAAGAACAGGCGTAGTAGAAAGTTTAAAAATAAGAAAATATTTTTGAAACAGTTTAAGCAACTTTATTACAAACAACTAATTAAAAGATTTATTCGGCGTATTTATTGCAAGAAATTTAAATTAATAATTCACGATCAAATACAAATGACACATTTTGGAGATCTTGACTGGAGGAACCGTGGACACTAACCAGCGAAAAATGAAAACAATCGTTAATAAGGGATGTCTTAAGTTTTTCTTCTACTTTTTAAACAATGAACCAACAAATTGCTCAAAATAAGTGACATGCTTTCTTATTTGAGACAAACCGTGACTGCAACACTACTCCGACTTGTTTCATTATGTAATTTATTTGTATACCTACTCATCAGAACTTTTAAAACTTGTGTAATATTCAATATAAGTGTCTATATGCTGTGTAAAGCATTTATATCCACAGGCGAACTGTTCGAAACAAGGTGTTCGATTAATACCAAAGGTAACAAAAAGGGTCCGCGCTGCATGCTTCAACTAATAATTCGAAAGTTTTAATTACAATAAATTAATATTTTTACCTGCAATGATACCTTTATTATAAATATAATAGGTTAGTTATCATTTTTTATCATTACCAGTTTGTTTCTTTGATTATATATTATTTATTTATTCATGTGTGTATTTATTAGTTTGCATTTATTATTTATTCCTACAATCGCTTATTTGCATGAGTTCACTTTTCTCTGAGAGCGAGACGAGATTTTACCACTCGCAGCTCCTCGCCTTCGCCATTTGCGCTTTCCGCCTTCGCATTCGCAGGAGGGGCGTGGCGGGGGCGGGGGCGGAGGCGGAGGGGGGCGTGTTCGCCCGTGTCTGTCGCCGCTGCGAAACACGACGCACGCGGGTCGGGTGTCGCCGGCGCCCGAGTCGGAGTCGCAGTCGGGACGTGACGTCTGTTTTGTTGTGCGCGTTAAGCCTCTCCGCCGAGAAATACGCGCGTTCTTTTCGCATGTTTCGGCGCCAACGGCTCGTGTTCGCGTCCCAGATGCGGCAACGAGACCGCTCTTGCTCATCTCTTTGCTTCCCGTGCGGTTCAGCTTTCTGTTTTGTTTTTTCGTGCCTCTTTTCTTTTGAGACACGTTTCCAATCTCGTGTGTTTTTCTCGTTCGATTTATAAAACGACATTGACAAATAAGGAACGAATGCGAAGAAATAAGAGCATGTTTTGTACGACAGAAATTACTTTCCACTTTGACTTAGTAATTGAGTTAATAAAGTTTTATGGCCTTAATGATGTTTAATGCATATCAATCTTGGAACTAATACACTCTGAAGTGATCGATCATACCAGATATATTTGTTTTTACCATCTTCCAAATGCATGTCCAGATAATCTACAACAAAACTTGGAGTCTATGGTTAATAGATCAATCAATTTAAGCGATCTTTCCAGTTAATCATGCAAATTATAAATGATACAATTAAAGCAATGTAGCTGCAAGATACGATCGAATTTAAATCTGCAATTAAAAAAATTAAAAAGAATCGAATTTAAATCTGCAATTAAAAAAATTAAAAAGATAAGTCTGCAAATAAAAAACCAAAATCAGAAACCACTAAATTTCTGTGTCTGGAATTATTTTTATATGCATTCATAAGCTGTACACAAAATTAAATCTGATCTAGAAGAATAATATTTATGACTCTTATCTTTCAATTGAATTTCGACGATATGGAGATCATTTTATGTCGCCAACAATGAAATACCATCTTCCCAGAACAATCGATACAAAATGTTCACCGCCAAGCATCTTCTATCGCTTCCACGAAAACGTTCCCCACTGCAAAGTTCGGGTCCGCCGTTCGCAGCTGATAAAGCGCCTGTGCTCTCTCAAAAGCCCTCCCGCCGCTCCCACTCGACCGCGGTTCCAGGCGCAGTTTTCTTCCGCAGATCTCCCACCTCCGAACATGGTTGCTTTTTCTAACCAAACAAAGACTTGCTGGCGAGCATTATGGGGCGGAAGAGGAAGGAATGAATTAACGGGAGGCAGGGAGAAAGGAACGGCTGAAACTCTCGCGATTCTGGAACTACAAAAAAAGTTCCCCCTCTTTTGTTCGCGAGCTCTTGGATATCGATTTTAGTTTCCTAAAAGTCTTTTGTTTTAAATTACGAAATCAGCCACCCGATATTTTTATGACTTGTAAGTTAAGAGCTTGAGACGCGTGGCTGCCCCTGCAGCTGAGAGTGCGGACGTTTAAAGTGGCGAGTCCCGGGAGAACATTCTAGATGTTCAGCGCAAGCTGCTGGAGATGGTTTTAAGATTGCGTTGCACGAAGAGCGAGGTCGACGGCACACCCGCTCTCTGTGAATAACCGAGTAGATTTATTCTCATCGAATGTATGAGCAGAAAAGAGGGTATCATTGTCAATAAGAATAAGTTCAAGGAATCTCATAACAATACATTTAACAAGACTTTCTTCTATGTAATATCGAGGGAATGTTTACTAGTTGATCTCTGATCACTACATCAATAATGAAGAGTTCATCTATTTTATTTGCAATTTTCAATTACACAACCTGTAATATACGAAATTTAGGGTTATGAGACAATGAATAGTACTGCTGATAATCAAGATATCCTAAAGTTAAAGTAACTAAGTAAAAGCCGGCGATGTATATCGTAAACTTTATCTTATGAATAGTACTTTACGGAAGTAGTACATCTGGTACTAATAAATTTCATTATGATTCCAGTTAGTACCATTGGTGCCAGAACGCGCTGGGACACCTTTTCGGTACTGGTTTTTGGAAGTCTTTTTCACTGCTTTTGAGAATTTTGACGTCTTGTATAATACAAAGTCAAACTTTAAAAACTGGAAAATTCTCCTGAAGATTTTTTTTTGGTTGACACATACAAGTAATACAAAAAATTAGTTTGCCAACATTTACACTATTATAAATCTCTTCATCACAGCTGTAACAAAATTAAATTTCACTTAGTGACCAGACATCTGTGCTGTTAACGTCATCTTCCCATGTACAGAAATCAATAATTTCATTTACAATGAAATCAACAATTTCATTTACACGATAAACGAAAAGATTATTCATATAATAATAGTAAAAGTCTACTTATAGGTGTAATGAAAGGCAAAATGCAGTTCTTTCTCATTGTAGAGAATACTCGTATTATGGTTCATCTATAACGTGAAGTTTCGTGTTCACGTGCAACCACATCAGATACAAGAATTCAAACCAAATCATGATTTTATGGTTGGGTGTTACGTAGACTGTTACGTACTATCACATGTTAAAAACACTTGAATAACGACATGTTCAATTATGCAAATCCGAAATTTTAGAGGACAGTCATGTACACGACACGCCCACTTTAATGCAGAACAACTGAATTCTTCGAGCAATAAGAATTAATGAATAAAAAATTCGAAGGCTCCACCGTCATATTACGACGACGAGACAACAACCTGCTTATTGTTTGAACAAAAAAGAAAGAATGGAAGTATTTACATGAACATTTTTGTTATTTTCAAAACTTTCATAAGAGGTCCTAAGGCACACATGATCACAAATTGTATTAAAATAACTTAAAATTAATATTAAAGCGCGAAGTGATAAAAAATATACATATGTGTAACTTTTGGGAATTCATAAACTTAACTAAAATGACGCTAATCCATTGTGCTCATTTTTTAAAGAATTATTTTGCACACATTATTATTTTATGTCCACTTTTCTTATGGACTTAGTGCATTGTGCTTAACTCAAATAAAGTTTTCTAAAAAGGAGCAGTTTTTGAGAGAAACTGCCTTACAAATTTATGGAAGGAAATGTTTTAAAGTGCTTCTTATGCACTTTATTTGAGAAAAAAAAACCAAAAAAAAAACATTTTCAGTCAGTGATCGTTTCAGTTAGACAGAGGGCCCAATCCATTGCGTGTAAAAACAGCCCATTATGGATCCACCGCCAATTTGCACAGTGTCTTGATAATTTGGGTTCATGGCTTCGCGACATCTGCTCCGTAATCTAACTGAACCATACGCTCTTACCAACTAAAATTGAGACTCGTCTGACCAAGCCACGAATTTTCAGCAGTCTAGGTTCCAAGCTGTCAGCCGTGTTGTGTGCAAATTCCGTCTGGGCGATCTTCTGCTTTGAGAGCCCATTAAGAAAGTGACGCCCAATTTCGCAGCACTGTCCTAACGGATACGTTCGCCGCTCGCCCCACATTTATTTCTGCGCTTATTTTACAGAGTTGCTTGTCTGTTCGCACTGACAATTTTACTCAAATGCCGCAGCTCTCGGTCATTAAGTGAAGACCGACGGCTACTGCGAGTCGAGACGTGTCCGATGCGAGATTATAGAGAAACCAGAAATTAGGTTTTCTCGGCACACTCTAAACCTAGTGAAAATCGGAATATTGAATTCCTTAACGATTTCCGAAATGGTATGTCTCATGCGTCTGACTCCAACTAACATTCCATATTCGAAGTCTTAACTCCCGTCGTGCGACCACGATCACGGCAGGAACCTCTGAACATGAATAGCCTCAGTACAAATGAAAGCTCAACCAATGTACTGCCCTTCTATACCTCTTGTAAGAGATACTACTGTCATCTATATGTTTGCAAATTGCTATCCCATGACTTTTGTTACCGCAGTGTAAGTAAGTTTGGAAACATGTATAAAATTAAGAGTCACAAATTAATTCCAGTTTATATGTACACGTAAGTATATATATATATATATATATATATATATATATATATATATATATACGTTGTTTAACTTTATCGTCTTTTCACATATTTCATATACCGGGTGTCCTGCCACGTGTGGACCACCCTTATATCTTCTAAACGGTTCACAATATGAAAATGCAGTTTTTTTCTCAACAACGGATTCATGAGGCAAGTAATTTGCTGCACGGATATTGTTCAGAAAATTTTTAGTTTTTCGAGAAATGTAATTACCTTTGAACTTTTCACTGTATACGTTTCTCACTTGCAATCGAAGCATCATAAAACGAGGAATACAATGCTATATGCCATGTTAAGATTTTGACAGTAGTTTGACAATTCTTCCTCCTCTGGATAGTATGGTCCGGAGCCAGCCTACACGTCGGCATGTAAAGTATCTTCCACCAGCGAGGCACCGCCTCGGCCGGGACATGCTGTAAGCTTCCAGCCACAGTCGGAAATCGAACCTTCCGGTCAGAAGCGCAGCAGTTGATGTCCATCTTAGTCGGTGCCGTCATTGAGGCTGCTTTAAATGACCCTGCTCCCATTCTTAGCAACTGTAGTAATAAAATAATAATAATAATAATAATAATAATAATAAATGTAATAGTAATAATTGGACGTTTATAAATAATTGTCTCTAGTTCTTTTACAGAAAGTTTATTACAATTTACTGTAATCAATTTTGCTATTTATTCATGCTTTTATATTGAAAAGCCCATAATAATTTTTACTCGAATTGATTACGAATTTTGAACATGCACTCTCAATTTCCATTACTATAGCTTTTTCAACAAATTCAGGGTTCTACATCTCAGACTACGTAAATCTGTCGATACTTCCAATTATAAATTTCCCTTGAATTACATCTTTCCTTACATACAGCTGGCTGAAAACGGTTATTTCGAATTCCAATTAGGAAAAACGCTTCCGAAATTTAAACGACTCTGATTAAATTTCAACGGTCCCCAAGAAACCTGAGCCACCGCAAACCGGTAGCAAATAACGTTTAATACGATCGACTTAATAAGATTCTAATGTCGGGCCGCTCCACACCTGTTTTAATGTTTCAATTAATATTAACGGTGACCCGATTACGAGACCGCAGGGGGAGGCGAGAGCGCCCGCGAAGCTCGGGGGGCGGGGCGAGGAGCGGAGGGGGGGGGGGCGACGCCCTATTTCGAAGCCACAGGTAGCGCCACCCGAGGGCCTCCTGGAAAGCCTCCAAAGGGCTCCAAAGGGCGGTGACGGACGGCAGGCATGCGACTAACATGGCCGCTGCCACCGCTGCACCGCTCCACCGCCCTTCGTCACGTCGCGCCCTCTGCTGGCCCGCACCTCAAAAAGGCGTTTTGCTATGCCCGCCGACGCGAATCTTCAACACGGATTGGTGTCTTTTAAATTCTCCTCGTTCTGTTTGATTGGTTAACTGAAGCTCGAGGAAGGATTCTAAACTAAGCTCCGGTTCCGACTTAAATTTCGTTAAAGGACGGCGAAAACGTAATTTCATTCGCGGAGCAAATTGGGTCGCGCCGGCTGCCTTGTTCTCGTCCGACGCAAGAAATAGAAGGGCGGCGGCCGAGAGGGGGTGGACGGCGAAGGAAAAGGGCGGGGGGGCGGGGGCCGGGGGCGGGGGCGGGGGAGAGGGAGATCGGAAGGAGAGGTGTCTGAATGGAACTGATAGGCGCCTCGGCTAACTGATCGCAGCTCCGGCACAGGCTGCATCAAAGGGGCCGTGGCGGAAAAGGCGGAGGAGGAGTTGCGACGTCCAAAAAGGGAACGAAGTGCAGACGTCGGTGGCATGAAAAGCAGCAAGGCCATCGCAGGGAAGTTGAAATGTAGCGATGGCAACAAACGTTAAGAGCAAAGAGACATTGAAAGTTACGTTAAAGTCAAAAGCGTAGGGGACAGCAACGGAACGGCGACGAAAAGCCAAAGAGATGTCATGTCAGGATAACGAGAAAGCATATATGACGCTGGAAGAAGTGGTAGTAATGAGATTATGAAGACGAGAAGTGATTTCAGAAGTGGAGCAAACATGACAGCCATTTACGCTCTGTAGGTGGTGAAGAACACGGAAGTGAAGGATGATGGGCTAAGCTATAGCGGCGGAGAGTGGTGGTCTGGTCGAGGACGACAGAAGTACCAACGGCGCCTGAGATGAGGAAACACCCTATAGCGCGCGAGATGGCCGGGCATCTGAGCCGGCGGTGGTGACGGGACGTCTGGCTGCGGGCCGGCTTGGCGCGGCGGGGCGCGGGGGCGGCGCGGGGGCGGCGAAGCGGTAACGGCAGGGCGTCAGCGGCAGGGAGACGTCGATGGCGCCGACGGCGGCGGAGCAGGAACGAGGGCGTGCCGTCGCCGCCGAGAAGAAAGAGCGGGCGGCGCGAGCGAGGGCGAGGGCGTTTGGCCCCGGAAGGGGTCCGCCTGGCGCCCCCTCTCCCCCCCCCGCGCCACTCGACTCGCCCGACAGACGGGCCACGGGCGAACGAGCGCGCGCGCCGGCCTCGCGCGGGGGGACTACGGAATGACTGTCGCCGTGCGAGCAGGGCACCGATGGACGAACACTGGCTCAAAGTGATCCAAGAGGAGCAGATTCAATAGCGAAACGAAATGAGTGCGGCCCGGACGCAAAACATTTGTTCAGGTCACCTTTTCAAAAGTGCAAAGCAAACACAAGGAGTGTTAGTATCTTAAATAATAAAAATATCCTCCAAACAATAGGCCCCGATTTACCTAGGCCGTTCCATCACATGCCAAACGGTCCCGAACATTACGCTACTGTGTAGATAGAAGAAAGAAGACCCTGGTTAAAATGTTACCTTAAAATGAATTAAATTTACCTTTCATATAAAAGGTGTGTGACGCCAAAAAAGCTGCGTTCTGTGGACCATCAATGGCCTAGCAAGATTAGCCTGATGGTTCACAGATGTTTAATGGAAAATTTATCTTCTCTTCGTCCTGTATTCAAATACTTGTGCGTGAAGAGTAACTGGATACAAGCTTCCTTCTATATTAAGTAGTTTAGTAATATGTATATCAGTTATAAAAATGTGATCTTTAGTAAGTATGAAATGTGATAAATTGTCCTTGAAACAAAAAAAGCCGAAACTTAATGTACAAGATGTTATTAATCATGCATTAAATAAATTCAATATTAATACAAAACATCAGAAATTAATAAAACCTTACTCAAGGTTGATAATAATAATAATAATAATAATAATAATAATAATAATAATAATAACCCTTAGAGGAGAAATGTCATTCCTTCATACAATTGCAATAAAATATATTATTTTTAATTACATTTTTTTTTTAATTTTTCGGAATTGAATTTGTATTAGTAAACCATGAATATGCCTTTATATGAGTCAGAACATTTTAAGCACTCTTATTTTCATTTCGGCCCACTGTATACTGGGTAAGCGCAGAAAAGAGGGTGAGAGGGAGAAAGAGCGATAGCTGGCGTCTGGATGCGGGGCAAAGTACTAATGGTACTATTCTGCCACCCTGAATAGGAAAAGAAAACTGATTATTGTCAATGCATGACATTGACATTTGCTCACAAACTCTCATATCGGAATTTTAAATAGCTTTTCTGTAACCTGGCATTTTAATACCATGAAAATCCAGTGCTGTCTAAAAGGTTTTTATGCACTACGTTGCAGCTTTTCATATAATATGTTAAGGACAGTCGCGCTACCAAATCTGCAGACATATGTACTACAAAGTTAACTTAAAGCTATATTTTGATATTGTTTATGAAATATTACAAAACACGATAAAAACATACCATACATATGTTTGCGACAAAAGTCAACATGCGTACTGTCAGAAACAAATACGTTACATAGATGTTATGCCTATTGCGTAATTGCACACACAGAAACTAAAATATTAATATATATATATATATATATATATATATATATATATATATATATATATATATATGTATTTCAACTTTATATTTACATTAATTAAATTAACATACAAACTTTGATCATATTTAACTTAAATGAGATGTATGTTTATTGTACAACATACAGAAAATATCACGAAACGCCTGAAATAAAATAAAATTGAGGATAACCAGTATTATAATTAATTCTTATGATCAGTACGGAAGCACAAGACATTAAGGGCGCAGAAGAGTATCTTCCTGACGTTAATAAATTTGTGTATCAGGCAGACATTTTAAATATCGCAGATAAAAAAAACGTTCCATTTACTAAAACTGTGAATAACATTAAAAATATCACTTTAATTAAACATGTTTTTTCAATTGCTATAACATATTTTATCTGTCACATTTTGTTGAACATATGCTGAGGCGAATGCAACAAAATCAGAATAACTTTTGCATCTATTTACAGTGATTTAGAGTCATTCGATTCATTGATTGTTTCAGGGCTTGTCCATTGAGGTGTTCATTCGACCCGTTGGTGTAGTGAATGAGGACCTCCCTCCCCACCCCAGAGGTAAAAGTGCTTCCGTCTCATATGGAGAATAAGAACCAGCGTGTCGGCTGTTCAGGAAATTTCATGTCCACGTATCTCTCGCCTGCCGCACACCGCACCACCAGGAAAAAGCAAATCTAGGCTCCCGATACGTGTTAATTCGACCCGTTGGTGTATGTAAGTATGTATGTGTAAGGGAAGAGGAAAGGGCCAGGAAAGATCGCGCGCGGTTCATAGATGTTTCTTATGGCACTTCTCAGGTTTTCGCCTGGTATTGGTAGTAGAAACCACGGAAACCTACCAATCAGAGCAGGGGGTAACTAGAATTCCCCTCCAGCTATTGGCTGAGGTCGATCTAACTAGGGTCGAAAACCTGCAACTGGGAATCCAAGAACCACCTGGAGTTGTCTTTGAGACAGCGGGAATATTGACTGTAATCTACACTTAGCCAAGACAATATTTCCAAAATAATAATCAGTGGTCAGAAGAGTTTGTCTTAAAAATTTGCACTCGTAATAAAAATCGTTACTCTTCTTTTCAATTAGCTATACTGAAATAAAATTTATTCTGTACTTAATATTTGGCCTTTTCTCATTCATGAAAGAATTAAACTTCTTACAACTTTTGTGAAATGTATAAAAATACTGCAGATACTATGATAACAGCTGTCTCCAAAATTTCCCAACCGAAGTGTCACGTGATGAATATCTTTCTTAGCTTCTTGTAATGACCGTCGTGTTGTGCGAAAATGAAATACGTACACTCTCTCCACTACTGAGGCAATTAATATTACAGCAATGTATTCCCAGAAACGCCTTAATTACTGAATACACTTTGCACAACACCAGCTGTGGCCTAAAATATGGGCTGACTCTTAACACCATCGTAGTACAGCGGCTTCATTCATTAGTTTGAAATTTATGGATCGATTGTCGGATGAAAACGACCAGAAAATGACAGAAGGTTGGCAACACTCAAATATGAATTAGTCATTTTCATAATTTACAAACATTGCAGAATGTCGTTTATAATATCTAACTAATGGTGCTCAATCAGCATATACTTACTCGTATTAATGGTAAGTTTTGCAACTTTGAAAATTTAGTCTTCAACGACAATCGATATTGCGTAATTTTTGTAAGCGTGCTTTGCTCTAATCGGGAAGAGGGTAAATAAAAAAAATTGGAGCCATTTCGAGAAAATGTTTTGTGATTAATTGAAGCAAATATTCACGAAAACTACTCACATTAAAAATTTTTAATCTTTATAAAATTCTCATTTTTTAGAACATTTTTGTTAAGGATAAATCTCGTATCATCAATGCTGTAGTTTTGCAACATTATTTTTTGGCAATTTTCGAAAACGTAGAGTTAACAGAAATGGGACCTGCGTCATATTGGTAAGTGTACTTCGCTCTATAATTAAAAAAAATATAAAGAAAAACTTTGAAGACATTTCTGAGGAAATATTTTGTATATTTTATGTGTATTTTTTTCAGCCGATAGCTTGTTACGTTTCGATGAGTCGCAAATTCGAGCATACTAGACACCATCACACTTGTGGACTTCTGTGATCTGGGGTCAGCGGAACGAGAGGTCCTCCGTGACTACGCTTACATGAGAGACAAAAGGAAAAACCACGCCCAAGGCGGGACTCGAACCTGTAGTCATACAGACCGAAGCGCCGAGTCAGTCCACGCTTGTAGCCTCCCCGGCGATCCAGGCTTGCTTGCTTGTACTCACGCAAAACTACTCACATTTTGAAACACAGTTCGTGTCCTTAATCAAAAATCTGTTTTGGGAGAACTTCATTAAAATATTACGTATGTATCTTTAATAGTGGTAGAAGGAGGCCGAAAAAATCCTTTGCGAACATTTACCCTTTTCATCTTTACATTTTGGAAAACCATTTTGCATGGTGTTATTCAGCATCATTTTTGGTATTCCAAGACTGTAGATGTTTCCTACTTCACTTATACGAGTGAATTACACTTACACACACACACAAATACACTCACACATACATGTATGTATGTATGTATGTATGTATGTATATACACAAATAATATATTTGCGTTCGAAAATCGAATCATACTATTATATGACGTAAGAAAAAAAGTTCGTTGAGAAAGGGGGACCAGAAACGTAGTTGAAGACCATCTTATTTTAGGTAGCACACACCTATGAAAATGATAAAATAACAAAGCAAGCTAATGAAAACAGATCTGGAGGAAAATCTTAGATATAAGAATTTCGAGCTGAACCAATATGAATAACGATTAAAACATCAAAAATAATTATCATAAAAACATTCAATATAAAGATAGCATTGTGTACTAGTCCCCGAATTTATCAGGATTCACATACGGTAAACTCCCAAACGAAGCTTTGTAATAAAGCACCTTAGCGACCAAAACATAGAAACTCAAGATAGATTACATAATCTCAAGTTGTTAAACCCATAGGCGTTTTAATTGCCACGAGCCCGATCCGCGTGTGTCAAGTAGAAAGTGCGAGGTCAGTTTAACTCGCACACTCACCGTCCCTAGTACGTTTCACTAACGTACAGCAGTATAACCCAAACAAATATCATGAACAAACACAAACACAAACACGAACTACATGCAGTCACGATTTGAGCAGGCAAACTGAATCGTACAAACACACATTAAACAGGGTACCTGGCAAGCACAAGCTCAGAGGCAGCGCTTGCATCATATTTCTGCACCACCAAGAGCATTGTAATGCGACGATAGAAGCCGGGTGAGGACTGAATTTGTGATATCGCATTGAATATCAATTTCTTCGACCAAGTTCATGTTTTTTCTTTATTTGAAGTATTATAAAAATTTTATAATTCTGATGCGTACTTGTAAATAAATTTCAATAAATAGCTGGAAAGAAGTTGGTATGATTGTGATAAAATAGACAAAATAATTGTTTCTACTCATTTTAATTACCTATTAAATTTAGATCTCATCGAATCCATACCATCAAACATGTGTTTCATAAGCGTGCGTGAGGCCAATTGAATTACATTGAAAATATTTATTTATGAGCTGCAGAGAATAAGTCAAACAATGAACGCCAAAGAAGGCCACTATTTACGAGAATTGTTTTCATTGGACAAGTTTTAATTTTTCTTTCTTTTAACATTTTAACAACTGTACTAAGTGCGAACAAAATTTTGTGTCGGAGGGATACAAATATGCATATTTTAGGAACTCACTGTACCTTTTAAGCTCACGATAATATTGAGAAAAACATGATATATTCCTATTCAATTATGACCAAATGAGCGGCTCGCATGCACGCGACGATGAGTTCTTTTGTTGAAATTTGATCTGCACCTTTTTTCCGAAGGCGAGGAAAAAAAAGAAACAAATATTCTTATCATTATGCTCCCGAGCTGCTCAAATATTACTGTAATATTCCGAGTTGAACGAAAGTGGATGAATTATAATAGTAAAATAATAATTACTTATCTTTAGGAATTCTAAAATATATGTAATCTAAGGAATATATTCATACCATTTAAATTCGAACACCTTCTAAACAAACTTTTTATGTTTATCTACAGCACGCCCCAAAAAGTTTCTAACAACGCAGTAAAAAGTTCTAATTTTTTGGTTCCGAAAACATCATTATAGAAAATATACCTGGAGGTAAAAGAAAAGAAATGAGTATATTGGGGCAACAATGATGGAGGATATCAAAGCCAATTATTACATTAATTAGTCTGTTTTGTTAGGAAAATTATACAAGAAGGGGATACTCAGCAGTGCGGTAAAGTATTAGCAACTTGATTCGAGTCCAAATACTACCTCAAGATTGAGGAATCTCCAGGTTGTAAAATGCTCACTTGAAAAACTTAATTAAAAGATTAGTCCAACAACATATATCTTCAATGCAGAATCAAACATTGTAATCTGTCCAAAAACTGAATCGTTCATAAACAAATAGATACAATAAAAAAGTGTTCGGTAATTATTAAAACTACATTATACATACACTGAGAAAAAACAAACAGCGACGTTGAAGACCTGCGGTTTTATCACTATAAGGCTGTACTGGAGACTATCATTACAGAATCATGATAAATTATTGATGCTCAGGTGCAAACATGCCGTGCTAACCTTAGGCGTCCTATAAATAAAAACAAATATTTACCAACCGAAGAAGAATAGAAAATACTGTGCGAAGTTGGAGGGAGTTCAATAATAATGTTACCAAAGTTGCAGGATTGCTCTGCTGCATAATTAATTAAAACTTAAATTACCGCCACTCAGCACGAAGAACTTGACAATTTCCTGACAACTCATTACCTGACTAAAGCGTGCGTCTTCTTCTATTTTGAATTTTTGCGTAATAACATATAGAGACTTTTAAAGTACTGAATATTTTTTTACGATGAATATTTTTTCCCATGGACATTTCGTACCGTGGACATTTGATAAATGAAGATAAGAGACGTATTATTGAAACGTAGCACTTTCAGTAGCAGAAGGGGATGACATGCAATCTGAAAATAACAACACTGGAGCAGAGGACAAGCGAGCACGCGCTTCTCCCTCCAAGCAGACTGCAAAGCTGTCAGCGCTGCCAGGAACCACAGGAAATAGAGAAGTAAATGTGCAAAATGTATCGTGAAAGGAGTTACCAATATAATGTAGTGGAGGGAGAATTAGGAAAGAAGACGTCTGGGCAGCAGAGCAGTGTCAGCTGGCTACATACATCGGGCATTAATAATGCAAAATTAGGCTGTATTATTTTCAAAGGTAACGAAATTTGAAAACTCAAGTGTTGCATTCATTGTTCTTTATTATTTTCAACATATGTTGGTGAACGGTGTTTCTGGCGACATTAAAATGTGAAGCGATCTTCATAGAGTATGTTCTTGTCTAAAATATCTACAGATACTAAGTGACGCGCCAGAGGTGGTGTGGAGGCAGCGTGGAGCACGTCGGGCGCGGGCGAGGCGAAGGCAAGACGCGGCCGCCCCCCCCCCCGGCGCCCGGCGCGTCGCGGCGAGGGCCAGCCCGGCGAGGGCCAGCGCGCGCTGTAACCAAGAAACACGGCCCCGGGCGCGGGCCGCCAGGGGGCGCTGGCTGCCGGGCGGCGTCGCCACGACGCGCTCGCAAACACAGCTTATGATTAGTTTTTTGCAGCCGTCCGGGCGTTTTCTCGCGTCGCTCCAGGCAATTTGTAAGGAAGTTGGGGCCCGTAGATCTTGCTTAGGGCAACAGAGCGCGCCGTTCGCCGATCTGCCTCCCCTGCCAACCCCCGGTGTCGCGTCGCCTCCGCAGGCGCCGCCGCCGCCGCCGCCGCTCGGGTTGGCTGTCACGCTTTTCTCACGATTACAAGGGTGCGCGAAGTTTAAGAGGCGACATTCCTCTTATTGAAGAGACAATATTCCGGTGGGGGACCGGAAGACGTTGCTCAAAACATCAACTAATGTCACTGCAGTGCCTCTGACTGGAAGGTCCGAGTTTCGAGTCGCGACAGTGGCAGGATTTTCGACATTAACCTGTCAGCTAGGTCGAATTTAGTCGCTATTTGGAGGAGAATTCTAGGTGCCGACTGCTCTGATCTGTGGTTTTCTATGTTATCTCCAATCAACACCTGGCGAATCCCGAAGCAGTAAGCAAACTGGCCAGGGATAGATCTTTGCTTTCTCTTCCTTGTCCTATTGTCACCCCTTACTTATACTTCACTCACATTCACTTCACATCACACACGGCGCCGAATCTTGCTATCCAGCGAGGGAAGATAACCGCCTCCTCCCAAGAACAAAAAAGTACTTCGCTTATGGGGCTAATGACATTAGCTGTTGACACGCCCGGAATTAGTAATGAATCAAACGATCGCGCGGGCGGCGATCTCTTCAAGCATGACTTCTATGCCCACCATGACTTTGTACGCGGGAAACTCCAAAATTGGCCGCCCTTCCAAAGGATATTAAGCCGCCTCACTCAGACACAGCGAGGCCCCTTCCTCAGCACCCCGTCCCTGCAAACGCAGAATTTTCCTTCCGGAGCGAATGCATAACTAAATGAACACATAGCCGTGGAAGTGATTGAATGCGGCCTAATTACGTGATGTGAAATATATTGATGGAAAGGGATACAAACTCATTACGTTGAATGGAAATCACGGGTCCTCTATTACCTAATGGATTAATTTCTGAAGTCTAATTTCATTTTCATTTTGGATCACTCATCCGATTGCACGATTGCTGGCAGAAATACCGGAATATGAAATGCGCCAAACAGCTCTCATGCGTAAGATATCAAAAGCCTGTTTTACAATCCCGCTTTAAACCAGAAATTCCAAGAGAGTGTTCAAATTAAAGAAAATGTATCCCCAAACTATTAGTCACGCTACATAGAAATGTTTCAACGTTTATTTATTATAACTGGTGGTCATTTTAAACGATGCAGTGCATTAAAATGCTTTCAAAGCGAAAATGAATAGCACTTGCTGTGTAATACGTGTTCATAGAGGACGTGAAATATTTTGAATTTCTGACCCACATTTCAAATATACGATCACTCGCGCTAAGTCATATAAATAATAAATAATAACGATAAGGAGAAAAGTAACATAAAATCATAACTAGAGAAATAAATTATGTTTTGTAGCTGAAGCACACGGATTTCATTTGTAATCAGTGAAATGTAATTACATGTCAAAAGTAAGTAATTTACTGCAATTTCATTACTGTGGTTTCAAATAGATAAAATACAATCAGAAACTATATTGCTTAATTATTCGTTGCTGTACTGCCAATTTTTGGAATTTGAATTATATTATAGAAAAAAAGCAAATGAAGAGGATGTATTAAAATTTTCTCTAATTTGTCGTTGTCTCAGAACGTAGCACAATGGCTTTTCTATCGCGTGTTAGGTTGAGACCGGCTACAAAGAAAAAGCGAGCAGCCCATATCACGGTGAAGGCCAGCATTCGAAGGTGCCAGGTGTGGTCTCACCGTTCCACGTACGACCTTTAGTCGAATTCACAAATCTTATATAATGATAATAGATGTTTATATTTTGAAATTGAATAAATAATAATGAAAAAAATTGTTGTTCTTGTATACTTCGAAAATATCTCCTATGGTCATGGAAAGTTACATAGTTGCTAGAGATGAGAACAATAATTGAATTTTGTTGGAGGTTGGTATCGATTTTGCTGAGCTGGATAACGGCCATGGTTTAAGTAATGTAGTGGAATATTGTATTTATAATATGCGAGATGTTATTAGAATTTGTGGATATCGTGGTGTTTGGATGTAAAGATTAAACATCAGTAGTTTAAGTGTAGAATTGGTGTGTTTTTGATGACGTAAAATCGCCATTTACACGTCACATAACCTCAAACTGCGACAGTTTTGACTAATTCTCTTGTTATTAGTAATTGAGAATTACCATTCTTCTTTTCATATTGTTCATTTTGCATTTGGCTCTCTTTCCCTTTATATCTAGATATTCCGTGCTGTTGTTTCAGAGAGAAAACAATTGAATTAGGATTAAAGATTTGTGTATTTAATAATGATAAATTGATTAGAGAACGTTATCATGGATAATGAAAAGGGACAATTAACTACTAGAGAATAATTTTAACAAAATTGTTACAATCGAGGTACTTATTAGTAGTATTAGGGCTTGGCTTTAGAAAATCTAAGCCATTTCTTACTGTTGTATTGTCTGAATTTATAATCTCACTCAGTTACTGTATCGTGTATTTCTCTTATGGCTACACTCCTATTTCCATTTCCATCTTTATGTTTTTGCCGCGTTCTAACTCGTGCATTTTAGATCAATGATACAGATGGATCTTCGCTTCAGTTTTCATTTGGTCCATCATGATTATCTGAGTTATCAGAGGTATTTGAGTCTATTGCTACCGTCACCCAATTTTCCTTCTAAAATGCTGACAATTTTATTTTCCTTCGATTTGAATAAATAGAACACCAAAAAACGCATCACCCAATGACGTGACTTGAAATAATCAATGTAAAGGAGATGATAAAATGGACAGGAAAAGGATAACGATGCTTACATGTAACAAGGTACAAACAAGTGGATAGACTTATTTGAATGATGCGGAGTATAGCAATACACAATGATACTTTTAATCTTTAATACTGTAATTTTTTCGTTTTTAATTTCCTACTAGCGAATAGAAAATTAACACTTATATTTTAACGAATAGTTATGGTAACCGGCCCATCGTCTTGCAGGATTTTCTTCATCGAGGTATCTCCCACCAGAAGAGGGGGGGAAGCGTCCTAGCCGGTACAAGCTCAAATCTCCCGACATGTGTGGTAGTGTAGTGCATGTAAATGCAGTGAGAGTGTAGTGCGGGGAGACGAAAGGACAAGGAAGAGGGGCAAAGATGGCGCGCGGTCATTAGCCCGCTTGTTTGGGCCCCGCTGCGGTATTCGCCTGGCGTTGATTGAAGAATCGGCGGAAAACTACCGTCCAGAGCAGCCACTAGACTTCTCCTTGAAACGGCGATTGAATTCCACCTCGCTCTCTCGCTTGTGTCGCAAATCCTACCACCGTGAGGACTCAAACCCCACGACCCCCGGTCAGAGGCAGAGCTGTGGCGTCGGCTGTCCTGAGTCAGCTAAACTGGAATAGTAAAGAGCAACGACGTGTATAACTTGCTCTCCGCATGCACGCTCTTCCCCTTTTCACGATGGCACCTATACTAATTTCTCCCGTTGTTCGAATTTTGGTAAATACATTTCTAACGTATTTTATATATCACTTCTATTCTTACACATAATTTTAAACCTGAAAGGAATTCGTGTTTTCGTTTTCACGTATACGCACAATAGGAAATGAACGGTACCTCACCGACTTCGCTTTTGTGAAGGGTTTATACCTCGGCGCACCGTTCAAACATTGTACTGTTTATCTTCCCATCACAGTTCACCGAACAGATAGAGTAGTATACATTGTGGACAGGGTTTGTTGTTTCTCACAACAGATTTGAAAGTGGCTCACCGGTTAGTCTTTTAAATGAGCTGTCATCAAACAGTCAGTGGACAAGTATGTTAGTTTATCCACTTGCGTTTTATTTGTATGATACTAGATTTGACAAACAAACAGAAGAGAGAGAATGTTGATATAATTGGACTACGACTACTCTAAAAAGTAATGATTACCTGAAACTATTTCCAGCGCCCGTCGCAAACGAACGTGATTAATGCTGGGACCCCAAAGAGAGATAAACTAATATTTAGTTATGAATATATGAACAGCATGTAAATGACAACGATCTATTAGAATCCCAGGAAATAATTACATTACCACAACACCGCTAATTAAACGCGAGGCGTTTCCGTCGATACTCCACTCGCAAACATATTGAGCCCATTCAAATATCCGATCTCTTTCGTAGAAGTGTCCATAAATTTCTCGGAATAAGATGAAGAAAGTAAAGAGGGGCAGGCCATTCTGGAAACGACACGCAGTGCAAGCTAAGCGAAAACATTGCTGCTGAGCCAAACGGAAGTCGCCGACACAAAAGACCGAAGCGGGGGTGGGGGTTGGGGGAGGAGAAGGGTGGAGAAAATACCTTCAAAGGAAAGGTTTTCGCTGTTCATTCCCAGACACTTTCCACGGGACCTGCGCAAAGTCGTAACCGGGGCCAGGGGCGATCGCCGCGAGAGGGGGGAGAGCACTCGGGCGGATGTGGGCATCTCCGGCGGGCAGGGCCACGCGGGTCGTTCGCCGGGGATGGTCGCCATAGCCAGCACACGTGCCTACTGCGCGCCCGCGCGTGTCCCCGCGGCGAGCGAGCAAGAGAGCGGCGGCGAACAGCGGAAGCGGGACGGAGGACGTCAGTGCACGAGAGAGGGAGAGAGAGAGAGGGGGGCGCCGATCGTGTCGGGATGACGCCGTGGCCCACCTCCGAGGAGAAGGGGCATGAATATTTATACGCCGAAATGACCCGCGCCTGGGATATCGGGTCCTTTATGCCGCAGATACTCCTATATTGCAGCATAAACCTCGCTGCGAAGATTATGCGGCCCTTCAGATTCTCCGCGCGTCACTCTATTGCGCTGTGGGTGTGACGTGTTTAGCATTCCAGTACGCCGCGGGTATCACTCTGAAAAATAAACACGTTCGCATTCTTTCGACGCGATATACGTTCTGTAGTGAATTGTCCAACACATTTTCTCTCGTCGTAGTATTGGATATATATAGTCTTCCAGATAGGCCTCTCGCAATCTCCTTTAATGAGACCCTTAATTCTTTAACGTGGCGGTATTCCGTAGATATGAATTCGCGGAAAGTAGGTTAACACACTTAAAACGGCCGAGAGGAAAAATCTAACGGAAGTATCTCTTTAATTTCCTCGAAAGCACTGGTGCAGTATACGTTATAACTTGACAACCTACAGTTTACCGCCCTTCTCTGGAAATTACGTTAACGTTTATGACAGTTTAAGTCGTCGCTAACGTAATTTTAAGAAGCGCGTCCGAGGCGCCGCGCGCCGCTGCATACGGTTTAAGGGCTTCCGCCTCCCGGGGGCCGCGTGTGACGTGTCACGTGGCGCCTGGATAACGCACGCCGCATTGCGTCGCTGCCCGCTGAGCCGCTGACGACATAATTATTTTAGCGGGACAAGGAGGCCGGTTGATAGCCTGTAAAACCGTTGCTGGCGGAGATTAAAAGCTGTATCTGGCGCTGAAATGAATACGCTTCTTCTTGAGCCCAACTTTGAGACAAGACGCTGTCGCCAAACTGTGTTTTTAATACGGCGCTTTTAAAAGTAAGTGGAGATGATTACAGTCTTCCCCCGTCTCGATTTTTAAATATGTTTTCTTTAATTTACGGAGACAAGGTCCTGTAATTAGGTGCATAAAACAATTTACTATTTTTCCTGGATTCAATTTAAATACATTCAAAAATAGTTTGTTGAGACCTAAAAATCATGCACTATATTTGAATTACGTTTTGTCGAAATCAAGGGTTTTAAAATCAAATAAATATATTTTATTTGTATACCTAAGAAAAGTAGAATTATTTTAACTCCCGGATGTTATAAGACTGATTTTTAATGCTACATGCATATCTGACAGATTTGTAGAATACTTAACATTGGCAACATTTTTCGAAAATACTAATGAATTGATGAAGAGGTATCGAATTTTA
This sequence comes from Gryllus bimaculatus, assembly GCA_017312745.1. Lineage (NCBI taxonomy): Eukaryota > Metazoa > Arthropoda > Insecta > Orthoptera > Gryllidae > Gryllus > Gryllus bimaculatus. Next base: position 2,196,961 of record BOPP01000049.1, read on the forward strand.
ATTTCTATGTACGGTAAATGTCAACAACTCTTACGTGGTTCCTTTACCAATACAATGTAAACAGAGTCTCAGAAACCGTATCAAACCGTTGAAAAACGAAATCAACCGTCTACACTCCTCATTTACCAAACCTAAATGTGCTGGGAAGCGAATCCGTTTCCAAAAACACACACGCAAAGTGGAAAGCAAACAATGTTACAGCAAATTGAAATGACCAAAAATCCGTTCCTTCAAATATTTATTTTCCCCCGGATGGGAACTTTTCACTTTAAAAAGATTTCCGCCGCTCCTCCCATAATTTCACGGAGGGAGGCGCGGGGGGCGCGGGCGTACGAACGTACGCGTGACGCGCGTCGATGAAAGCGAGCCGCGCCCAGGACGTGCCCCACCGCGCCAAACGAAGCGGTCCGCGCTTTCGCCCCCGCCCCCGCAGCCGCCCCCGTCCTCGCCCTCGCTACGCCCTCGCCCCCGCCCTCGCCCTCGCCCTCGCCCTCGCCCTCACCCTCGCCCTCGCCCTCGCCCTCGCCCTCGCCCTCGCCCTCGCCCTCGCCCTCGCCCTAGCCCCCGCTTCCGCCCTCGCCCTCGCTTTCGCCCTCGCCCCCGCCCTTGCCATTGCACGTGACCGGCCCCGCCCGGCGCGGCCCAGCGAATTCTAGCCGGCGCGGCGCCGAGCCGCGCTTGCCCCTTTGTGTTCGCGAAAGCTGGTTATGGCGGAGACTGTAATTCTATACACTGTGTACGCATAGGTTATAAAAGAGAAAATATAACGCATTGAAATGCTGACGTGTGAAAGGCGTGCCTCTGTCAGAAGCACGATACGCTGGCCTCCATAGGGCTTACTGAATACATTAAGGGATATGGATGACCCTCTCGGCCTGCGCTGCAGCGATGGCGGCGCGCCGCGTCGGGCGGTGGGCACGGTGACGGCACCGGCATTGGTCCCGAGAGCGAACGGGCATTGAGAGAGAGCAGGAAATAACGGTAGCAGTGGGAATATGCGAGTGTGGTTGGCGGTTGGATAAGATGGAAGAGTTCGTGGAAGAACAGAGATTGTGGGGTGGTGTCAGAGAGTTGCGTGTTTTGAAATACTCCCGTGTTGGATATGGTAAGACAATTTGGTAGGGTGCAGGAGACAAATGGTGACGATGGCGACGTGCAGGTATTGAGGTGCAGGTCAAGTGGGGGGAAGAAAAGTACATGGTGAGAAGAGACAGTGCGTCAAGGGGCACTAGTATCGAGTGGCAAAGTCTGAAACGCGTCAGGAAGAGGTTACGAAGTCATTAAAAGAGAATGACAAAACGGTGGGCCAGTGTAAATGGGAAGATAGAGCGCAGAAGGTGGCAATATCGGTGTCTCGCCGGAACGGGGAAGACAAAAGCCCGGCCAATCTCAGCAACGCGGATGGCAAGCACTGGCGATGGTGCAGCTGCAGCGGCGGTGGCGGGGGCGGGGGCGGGGGCGGAGGCAACATTGCGGCTGTCCGTCCGCGCGCGCATCGCGGTACATAACTTGGTGCACGCGCGAATCTCCCGCGCCACCGCTACGCCGCGCCACGCTCGCGCTGGGTTTCTGCGCGTTCCCCGCTGATACGGTTATTGCCGGAGAAATAAATTGTGACGTATATGCCTCCGCACGTCCCAGATAGCTCCAGATACACTTGTTTTTCTTTCTAGCGCGGATCGGTAATTCTCAATAAAAGCGTCCAGCCCGTGATACAAGGCCACACAATGGAGCAATCGGGGAATCTCCGAGCGCTGCCACCCAGCAAACCGTTTAAGCTGACGCTCCGCTTTATGAGAGAAGAACAATACGTGCTGAGGAATGCGTCAGTTTGGGATTTCTATTAAACTTTACATATAAATAAAAAACACACGTCTGTTCAATGAGACCACGTCTGCGAGATTAATGCTGCGACTCGCAAACAGAATTAATAATGCAATAAAATTAAATACTAGTATTCGACCGTTATTTAATGACAGATCATGTAGATGAGATTCTCGCCCTAGGATTTATGTTTTATCGCCTCAATGAATTTGTATCCCACTCATCAGAAGTTACAAAAAAGTGTGTTGTGTAATACAGTTCGAAATATGAAACGACAGCAAAATTGCACGCTGCCATTTGACGAAACAAACAACGTTTATAATTTAATTTCAACATTCGCAAAACAGGAACTCCAATCGCAAAACATACGTCATGCATTTCAGGGAATGCCGAATATTTTGCAAACGGGGATAAAAGAGAACTCTCGCTTTCGAAATGTTGTCTTTTATATTCCACACAAAAGGAGAAGAATAAATGTGTATTCAAATCCTTTGAATATTTCATTTCTATTTTGGCGAAGGTGAAGCAGAAACAATAATCAAATGCGATAAAACAGATTGTCACGTTATAACTATACGACAATGGGATGAAAATGCTTGTTCAACTCATAATATAATCCATTCAAACTGAATTTTATGAATGATTTCTCTACAATGCAATACAATAAATAATGCAAATGAATAACAATAGAAAATATGAAAGAAATTGTGTTTATATATATATTATATATATACACACACATATATATATACGCACACACACACACGAAAGGCAAGTCAGATGGCCGAGAGCGTTACGGCAGTCCCGTAGCGGTCGAGTCCCCCCTCGGGCATGGGTGTATTTGTGTATGCTTACATGTATATGCCGTCCTTTCATCTCTCACCATCATCATCATCTCATCATCCATACCCCCAGGGTTAACAACCTTTAGGGATAAAGATGGTGATTCAGCGAAAATGCTAATACATCCCTCCCCGAAAGATACTTGCATCTGCTGAAGTAAGAAGCATGGTCCGAGTTGGCCTACACGAAGAAATATTTGTATGTTCTTCCTTCAGCATTTAGTCTCATGCTACCCACTCATTTCTCATTTCAAACAGGTGGTTTGTCACTTTTATCTACGCGTAAAATGCTGCACCACCTGCTGGTTACTATTTGCCTAGGTAATCATATTATATAACTATTTTCAATGTCAAATTACTCTATCAGCTCCTGTCCTCTAGGGCCTAGTTCTCATAGTTGGGATGCTGAGAATTCAATCTACATTACTACATTCACATATCACTGCCAAATTTTCATTGAAATAATTATGTAATTTCAATTTTAAATAACAGATAAGGTAAATGCATATGTTCTCTGTTATTTTTATAATATTTTTGTATTTCCAGAAGTCCGAACTTAAACTAATGGTACTTCATAAATTCCTGATTACACTGCAATATCATCACTAGGAGCACTCCCGTATAGTTACATAACAATCAGTTTATAATTTATTCAATACTTGCCTGAACTTAGTCATGTGAATGACTCCTGCTGTCACTTCCTACTTCCTGTTGACGTTCTTGGAATACGTCTTCGATATAACTCGGTTCATTCTTTCCAAAATGAACAGTTTACCATTTTCATGAAATTTTCTTCAAAATTAAATTTACATTATTTTTATTTCTTTCGTCTCATTTTCAGTATTTTATTATATCATAAAAACCTGATCACCCTTCTTTCCTCCTCAGATGTCCCGTATTCTGCTTTCATTTCTACATTTCCCCATAGACTATTTTATTACTCTATTTTCATTCTTCTTATTACTTTATTTTAACTTTTCAGTCAACTTGTTTTTTCCACCATCCTAATTGTTAACAACTTCCATTTGGCCTTTCAGCGAGGCAGTGCAGCTCAACGAGCAGACTTTAATGACTGCTTGTCAGTCGCCTCGTGGAGCATCCAGCGCATGGTGCCGCGTGCGTTAAACAAAGCGCGGATGTATAGGTTGGCAGCTTAAAAAAGAAAAGAGCCTTATTTCTGCTCCCTCCCCTTTCCCTTAAACCTTTATTCACATATGACACATTTTCATGGAAAATGAAATTATGACATGGATGATGCAATTCATAGATTGATTTTAATTGCATAATTATTTCGTCGTGAAACATTTATTCTGGGTTGTCAGATGAATTGGAGGCACTCTATCCCAAATGTCTCACAACAATTTCCCAAATTGTCAAGTTAAGAAAGAGGAAAAACGAGAATTAATCATATTTATGTAGAAGCAATATTTTACAATGTAAGGTCACGGGGTTACTTTCAAACTGTTCAGGATGTCCATGGAGCCTCTCGCCCTCACGCCTTTACGTGTGAATGTTTCTTTTTGATTGGTCGATGTGTCCGAGCATGTCAACTGCTACGGTCAGTAGTTCCGTTAGAGTAGTGAATGTCAGAATAGCGGGCCGCTTTCCCGCAGACAGCGGCTAAATTTGACTTAGCATCGAAGATCGGCCATCGGTTGGATTCGTACCCTCAGACCTGCCGGTCAGAGTTGCTGGAGAGGCAGCGACATTCTGCTCGGGGCAGCACTCAACCGGTTGTCGTAATCTCCTTTTGCGTGGGCGTGCGCCCGCCCCGCCGCTCCACCCCCGCACTCATTGGCGAGCAGCGCGGGCGGCGAGGGGCGGGCGGCGGCGGAGCCGGAGCGGGCGCGGCAGCGGCAAGACGCGGATCCGTTGATGAATGCGAGGCGAGATAACGCGAACGGCGCGGCAGCAGGGGCGGGGGCGGGGGCGGCCCGGGCGCCCTATCGGGCCAGGCGCCCGCCTATCTGCAGCCTGTCCCTGCCCTCGCCGCTGCCCTGCCGTCGCCCTGCCGACAGCCCCGCCGCCGCCCCCGCTCAGATATCTATCTACTCGACTCATGTTCCCCTGCTATCGACAACGCCCTCACTACCGCCTGTTGTCGTAGCTCACGTTTCCATCATTGGCTTCATCACCGCTTAACCACTGCCCACGTCACCCACTTCACCACCGCTCATGGTCATCCATTCCCTCCCCGACATCACCACCCATGTGTTTGTCCTCCTCGCCGCTGTTCTGGTATTCGTCACCAACCACGCCTCCAACATCGCCGTAAAATATGTTCACTTTTCGTAATCAACGCCATTTGCTCTCCGTGGTATCATCTTTTTTCTTTCTTTTGGGGACCTCGATGTCACCTCATCACCACCATTCTCCATCAACCGGACTTCCCGCCATCCTGTCAGTTTTCGTCGACGTTTTCTTCTGTGCCGCTCACGTCCTTCACATTACTCCGCTCTCCTCGACTTCGCCGTCAGCCTCTTTCGACTACCGTTGCGCCGCCGCCATCTTCCGCCACCTCTATCGCCTCCACCCCCGCAGTGACACTCGTCCACGCCCCTGGCCGCAACCGCGTGTCGCGTCGCGCTTTGCCCGTCCACCTCCTCTTCCCCCGCGACCCGCGCCACGCCCCCTCCCGCGAATACTTTCGGTTCCAACTTTTAAATTGCGCTCATATTTCCAAACTTACTCGACAGATCGCGGCCGCGCTTTCAAAATATTCGCGCGGAACAGATGGGAATGCGCTGTTTTGGATAGGCGGCGCGATTGGGCGCACGTGAGCCGCGCAAAATTGCCTTTTAAATCGAACGTATGGACAATTTTCAGCGCGGTCATCTTCGGCGAGAGCTATCATTCTGGACTTCGCACGTCATATTGGAGTTCACACCTGGAGTATTAAAGCCGTTTTCAGTGACTCGTTTTTTTAACTCTGTGGAGTTTATTGAAAGAGAATATGTCGGATAACTTAGATTTCGTAATCGGAATTGAGTAATATAAACAAAATATTCTTTGCTAGCAAACTACTAACAAACACGCTTTGCTAGCAAAAAATTAATAGTGACGTGAACTTTTAATTTTTTTGTAACATTCAACATCAACTATTTGTTATTGACAATCAGGTGTATACGAGTAAAATTTATTTTATACAAATGTGTTCTAGCATATTGATAGAAGTGTAAAGACTTGGGAAAAATGTTTAAAGCATTGTACTTTATTCTATACCAGGAATCACAGCAAAACACTTTGCCATTTGGTATATTACACGCATTATGATATTAAAAAGGTCATTAAATTATTTCGAAAAGGTTATGTCATATATGATGGTTTATATTTCAGAATGTTCCAGTGTTCACTTTAACGGTAAAATAAATTCCAAACAATTAATTAACACACCATTTATAATATTAAAAATATTGAATTCTAAAGGATTAAAAATAAAAGTTTTGCTCGTATTGAAACCACAATTTTTATATGTAAAACAATAGTGGTATCGAAGTTTTTAATCACAACATAAATTATGAAATTGGAGGACTAAAATATAATCATGCCAAATAACATTTTTGTTCAAAAAACGCGAGAAAAACATTCACGCACAAACATATATGTGCGTCAAGTACGTACAGCTACTACATAACGGTAACGTACCGTATTACTGTACACGTACAACAGTCACACACACACACACACACACACACACACTGTGAGCAAACACTGTGCATGTACAACACACACATATACTCACGCACACTATAACACGCCACATACATTGTACAGACAGACAGACACAGTTGTCTAGGTTGCGATATTCTTTTAACAATTGTGTAAAGCTCGAATTAATCTAATTACAAGTCAAGATGGTTTGAATGCGAAATAACAAAATTCTGCCTGTTTAAATTAGGAAACGGAGAATTTTTAGGAATAAAGCATAGTTCAATTAAAAATATACGCATATTACTCGTCTCATCACCCAACTGACGAACACTGAACACTCATCTTAACAATAAGGTGATTGCTCCTGATTTGCTATTGCTATTATTTTAGAACAGAGATTTTCAAACTCTTTTAAGATTTCATCCCGCACAGATGATCTACATTTCTCATTTAAATTGATATATGCCTAAATTATTTAGGAATTATTTACTTGATTGATGAAATTATTTTAGATTTGCAAAATAAATAATAAGATTATGTAATAAAGCACCAATTTTGTCAGTTGTGGGTAACTTTCCTTTCTAATTTCATATAAATTGTACACGTACCCACTACAAGCCCTCCATGTACCCTCGGGGATAGACGTACCACAGATCTAGAATCCCTGATATAGATTATTTTAGAGTATCTACGTACGTCCCGCTGCAAATCACATGAATAACCCTAACCTCTCTATTTTCCCACAATTCTGAATGTCCCCTACTTGCTCTTTCCAAACTACGCCTCTCTGAGCGGGTGACGTGGTTCAGGCCATCAACTGATGTCACTGAAGTGTCTTTGCTCGGGAGGGCGAAGGTTCGATGGTCGCAGGATTTCTCTAGGTCCAATTCAGTTGCTGATTGGAGGAGACTTCAAACAGCCGGCTGCTCTGATCGGAAGTTTTCCGTGGTTTCTCTGATCATCACCAGGCGAACGCCGGAGCCGTGCCCTAACAAAGAGGCCACGGATCGCACGCGATCTTTCCTTCCTCTTTCTTTCGTTGTCCCATCGTCATCGCCTTCCTTATACACACACACTAACATGCCCTTCACTACCGGGAGACAGGTCGGGAGCTTAGAAATTGTCCTGGCTGGAGCGGTGCCCTGCTGGTGAGAGATACCTGGTTACGGAAAACCCAGCTAGGCAACGGCAGGTTGGCGCTAGATCCCATCACCCAGTGGGGGAAGATCACCGCCACCTCTTGTGGAAAAAACATGTACTACATTCACGGTAATAATAATCTTAGCCGTTGACGCGTCCGGAATCGCTAAAAATCAATCAACTACTTCCTGGAACCCATCTGCACGCAATTCGCTTTCTGCGCTTCAGATACTTGACAAAAATACTCCGCTGCCCCTGAGCGCACCTGCTCCCGCACCCCCGCGCCTCCCACCTGCGGCTCGCGAGGACGCAGCTCATCGGAGGCGGGCGCGGAGGCGGGGGCGGACCCGCGTCCCGTAGCGGCATCCGCCGACGGTGGCGCTACTCGTGACCCCGCGGCGGAGTAATGAATTGCCCGGGACACGGAAACCCTGCATCACGTCCCCGGCGCTTCGGCCAACGCCGGCACTGCCAGGGCCGCCAACAATGGCGCGAGTCGAGTACGCCGCTCCTAACTCACCCAGATAAAACAATAAAAACAAAATGAAAACGCTCTGGCTGCAGTATCACACGACGACTAAGCTCTTTAGACCACTTCTCTTGAATAACAAAAACAACCTAAATCTACTGGGTTAAGAAAGAATGCGTCCGGAGAAAAGGGGCAAAATATCATGGAGATCTAGTGAAAAATGAATGTAAATTTTCGATGAGAACTGGAGTAGATTTAGTGGCAATAGTTGCAGCCCGTGGCATACAAACACGAAGTGTATCCATTCAACTTGAGTAATATATTTTACGTAACTAATGAGCATTTAAACTGCCAAGACAAGTGTTTGAATTTGTGTTAGAATGCAAGGCTGGAATTAGCTTTATGAAATGAAACAGCAGTTGCGAAAAGAAAAATAAAAACCATTCATCATTTAAAACTTACTAATCTCTCTTTTATTATAATAGTAAAATCACAACAATTATTTGCCAAAAGTGCTGCAAAAGTATTTTTTTCGTAAAGAAACGTGCTATTAAGACTGTATATTCTTAAAATCATTAATCCTTAAGAGCCCATCTCAGCTATCAAAAACGGACACATTTCTGAGTCACAAGTCTATTAACTGAGGAAAGGCATTTTTGTTCAATTCAGCCACTCATTGGTTAGATTTATAAAATAATTAAAGATGTTGTCATTGCCAACAATATTTTTTGCATTAAAAAAACATTGTTGGCAATGACAACATCTTTAATTATTTTAAAAATGCTAAAGATATCACACCACAACACCTATAGATTTATAAAGCTGATATATTTTTTCCACTTTGTAAGAAACTTTGGCAACAATACGGCCTTTCAATTAACGCAGACATTTACCAGTAAGAGTAATAGTTTATTTTGATTTAATGTATTTTAAGTATGTTCACAAGCAAAGTATGTTTTAAATTAAAATGTGAGTTAGTATCGTTTTAATTACAAACGATACGATTTTAATGCATGGTATAATGACAGCAAACCAATCGAATGACACAATCATTCTAGTTATACAACCTGTACGTATAATTTAGTCAAATTAAATAACGTTTTTAGTACGTAACCTCTTTATGCTCGAATCCTGTTATGAAGTAAAATTCATACCTTGTGTTTCAGCTGAGAGTATCTGCCATTTTATACTCTTTTTAGAGTGCCGCTGATATACACTTGAAATGACAGTTCCAAACTACAATTTTGACGGATTTACTAGGGGAGCAAACACATCATCCCGTGTATTGGAGATTTCAACAAAACGTGCAATATTTATGAGACCCTAACTTCGAAACCGAACGAGTGCTTCGCAGAACTTCTGTGCGAGGAGGATGAGGTTAAAATCCTCAAGCGGGAAAAGATCAACAGCGCGCTCTAAAGCGTGGTGAACTTCCCGTGAGTTATCTGAAAAATTCAGCATCAAACTTTGGCATCCAGTTTTATGTGTCATATTCGCGGACTTCGATACCGAACGCCTTGTATTAAGCGCAATCAAAATTCACTTCTACTTCGACAACGACGGCAGTGAACGAAGTTTAAAGTTCACACAAGTATATGCAATAAAGGAAGCGAATTGTGCAAATGCAAGTATAACCTAGTAGAGCTTCTATAGCACTTAATGTCTTGCATTAATAACGGTTGCGTAATATTATAATACTGCAAAATTTGACCTTATTTACTAATTATTAAAATTAGTTTTAATATATAACTTAATTATTGAAATATCCCAGCGATCGCTTAAAAAACTCATTAACACGCTCGAGTTGCGAAAACTAAATCTTTTAAAGCTAATAATAAACTCAAATTTGCCATAAAAACTGTGTTCCATTCAGCGAAAAATATTATTACCCAACAGTGAGTAGTAATCCCAACAGTTTCAAACTGCCGTGTCGCGGCGCTCGCATTGAACTGCGACTTGATGCCTGGTGAAACTCTTCTCAGAAAAAGAAGCGCGGGAAATTTGAATTTGCAATTTCTAAGAGATTTTTTAACTCCCTATATTTTACGCCAAACTATTCATTCAAAAACTTGAACATTACCTTTTGCAAAGAATTTTCTATCGGGATAAGATTTAATTAAAAAATAATCATTAACTAGAATATTATAATTGTAGAACTATGCCGGAAATTTGAAATTTGGCAATTAAAAAATTCAAATTATTTATCAAAAATGCGACCAGTATCAATTTTAACCGTTCTTTTTTCTATCTGAGAGTCTAAATGTCGTTGAGGCTTCATGTAAAATACCTTCCAAGAACTTAAAATATTCGTTTCAAATTCTTAAGGCCTTGTATTCCGGCAGATCCAAGGGGGAACACCTTTTGGAAAAAAATAATTTCAAAGATTTAGGTACTAGCGTTGTACATAACGAACGTTTTGTCGTCAGCAAATTTTTCGGTATAAAGGATTCACAAAACTCGGATTCTGAAGACACAATGTGTTGGAGAAGTAATTTACTAAATATAGAAACAATATTTATCTACTATTTTGGTGTAAAGGCCCTATAATACACGTTTTTCTGTCGAAAAGTCGCCATTTTGCCGCAGCGTTACAAGACTTTCTCTATATTACGAAAGCAATAAGCGAGAGAGTAAAAAAATGGCATATTGTTCTTGAGTATAAGATCTTTATCAGTACTTACATGCTTTCGGCAGAAAATAAAATTTTCCTTACCTGTAACAAATGAAAACAATAGTTAATTTTTATTATTGTACATATTTTATATTTATTATATTTTTCGTATTATTGTACATCAGATTATTTGTTACTAAACCAATAACAAGTATTGCAACAAAAACAAGAATTTGAGTGGACATATGGAGAACATATAATCAACGATTCAATTCCCTACTGACAAGTTCCAAAATTGTGTGTAAAATACACTTAATTTGCTTAGGTAATGAAAAGGAGACTTAAGCCATGATAACAAAGTCGTTTTTGTAGTTTTATATAAAATATTTCACTCATTCCACTCAAGTTTTATATTATTCCACATACCTAATTCTAACAATACGTATCAGGTAAAGAAATGTATCGTAAACGTCTACACGATCATAACTGTTAATTCATGTAGTACATCTATCAGCATATTCAGAACTGGAACATTTGCTGGACTTTTGTTAGTAATGACGTACGGGTGTGAACGGTGCCGATCAATGCACTGCCCCAGTGCGTTCCATGTAAGCAACATAATATGAATGTTGAATTGTTGTGACGCACATTAAACTCGCTACTCAGCTTGTTGCATGCACGCCCCCTATAATTAAAGCCACGCTTCTGAATGCATTCACGAGTCATAATTAAATTGAGTGCGAACTTATTTTGTGACAACTAATTCCCATTTCTTCTCGTGCAGCTTGTTATTATCGTCAACTACATGTTCGCTAAGTTTGTTTCTGTTCTATATTTTTGACCCATATATTCGGGGACCACATCAGCGTAACGATAATGTAAAACACATTTACTACTACGTCAGATTAATTTGTAGCAGCGCTACCACGGACGTCAAATATTTGTGAACGGGACGTAATGCCTCACTCGCAATAGAGGCGCACATGAACCAACGTCATATGGGTTCATTAATTTATAAACGATCAATAAATATTTAGATGTCGAAATGCAAATATTCGCTATCTCTTTTTGAAATGCTTTTCGTTTTGTCTCAGTAGACTGGTGCAATTATTCAGAAACTTTTTCTAAAATAATCCTCTCAACTTAATCCGCTGCCAATTTGAAACACATACGAATAAAACTAGTGAACCACTGAAAACTAGCGTTAGGCTTAAATAATGATTAAATTTGTATTAATTATACGTATTTGCGTTCAAGTATATTGCATTAGTTAGTAAGAGTCAAACTGCCGTTAATTTTAATTTTGTAGCACTACTAATTTCATATATTCATTTCTCTTATGTTTTACAAATTTTGTTACAACTATATTTTGCATTCTTTGCCATATGATAAAATTAGATTTAATTTCATTTACAATGTTTCCACTTTCCTTCGCATCTTTTGTGCTCTATTGTTTTCAATGTAATCTATAGCGTATAATCCGCCACCCTGTTTGGGATTCACCTGCGTTTACTCAATTGCTTACGACACATACCGGGATGGTCCCTTGCTTGAATTCACAACAATAAATACAGGTTTGACTGAATCTCTAGAAAATATCATTTTTAATTTACTCTCTCCGATCAAGCGAAGATGAACTAATTTTCCCCTACATCATTTATTTTCTTATTACAGCGATTCAGTAAAATATCTAAACATGGCGAACGCGAAATTTCAATAAAGTCATTTAGCTTTAAAATATTATTTAATTCTCTTTTCTGTGAACATTATTTTTAACATAAAACGTTATACAGAACTTTCTCCACAGTCCGTGTTTACTCGATACTTGATACTACAGGAGTCTTGATTCTTCAAGCTTTTCACTTTTTTAAATATGTTTCTTATTGCTCGACCATACACAGTCCTTCAAGGGTTTTAATAACACGTGAGATTAGTAAATGACATTTTTTTATCGGCCATCCATAAGGTATGAGCGGTTTTTACTCTCACTTAATTGTTGATTAAATTTAATTGCTGAATATCTTGACTTTATACGTGGATAACCGCCTTTTTTAAGTTATAATATTCGGGAGGTATGCAGGTTGTTGTAAAAATTGTTAGCTAATTTGGCTATGGTTTCTTCTAGTTTTGGTATTTTTACTACTCGATGAATTTGTTCATTTGTAATGAACCAAGGGTCATTTAGGGAAAATCTTAGAAAAATATACTATTTTACTTGAAGTTGGTTGATATTGCCAAGAGCTGTACCTCCCCAGATTGGACATTCATAAGTTATGATAGGAACGATGATTGATTTGAATAGTAGCAGTCGGCATTCGATTTTCAATGTAAAGCGCTTGTTTAATAAGGGAAATACTTTTGAATGTTTTGCTTATGTTTTATTTGCTACTGCATTGATGTGCGGTTTCCATGTTAAAGTTTTGTCAAAGAAAATGCGTCATTTTTGCGTCATATTTTTCTGGGTTAATTTTAACGCTCCAATTCTGTGTACACTTAATATACTCATCAAGATGATTTTGGATGTAAACGGTATGTATGCATGTATGCATTTCAAATACGCAAATCACCTGCCATTGTTTTCTTTTGAACTATCATTTGTTTTTGAAGCTCCATTTTTTTAAAATTTCTTGTACTATACAATTCCTCATCTCTCATTCAATAAAATAATTATTATAAAAATACAACTTCCGAAGATTCTTAATTTTCAAATTTCAATTTTGTTCAAACCAAAATGAATTTACTAGAGAGAAATTTCCACTACCGTATCTTCGACTTTCAACCTCTTATCGTCAACTCAGAGTCCCCTGAACTCGAGAAAGTCGGGATACATTTTCCCCAAAATTCTGAACGTCATTACTAAATTGTGGAAGCAGTCGACCGCACACGCAGCCAGGTGAGCGTCAGAGTCTCTGTCGCGGCAGTATGAGCAGGAACCCGCCTCGCCGTTCGCTGCGTGAAGTCAAACAACCACGTCGCGACGCGACGCGTCGCCTCAGAAATTACACTTTCCACGTCCTCGGCCTTGTTTCCTCTTCCTTCGCATTTCCGCAAAGCTAGTGGGGAACAGAGACAGTGCCTGCGGGAGAATGGAAACGGAAAAAGAGGAAAATACGAAGAGGAAGGGACGCGCTGAGGTGCTGACTTACTAAAAACATGGCGAGGCTTCACCGCCCCACTGCAGTTGCACAACTCTGGGGGCGGCTGGTATCAAGTTGAGTGCACACAACTTGTTAATTGCGCGAAACTTTGTAAAACCACTCTCCTCCTAATAGACAGCATGTAATTCTCAGAGCACAGCTTCGTAACCTCGCGGTATTCAGGAACGAATTTATTTTTCGAGAAAATTGCCAACTCGCTTTCATAACGATTTTAGTACGTGCTTGCGGCGCGCGTGTCAAAAGGCGAGCAGCTGGAATTAACTCCGGGGCGCCCTTGGAAGCCGGGAAGCCCGAAGTTTTCTAATGTCACATTTTCGTTAATTTATACGCGACGCGTTTGTTACAGTTTCTACCGCAGACAATACACATGAGATGCATGTCAACTACTTCAGCAGAAATATTGGAAAATCTTTTGTAGCTGAAATATCTGGAAGCAGAGTGCATGAGGCTTTTATTTCGAATAGAGTCGGAACACAAAGATGACGTTTAGAACTTACAGTGAGGCAACTGTTGATAATTGACCTCCTTTTTTTGATAGTACTCACCGAATCAGAAAATTGTTGTGCAGTGGATTATTTTCAATGCGGTATGTTTTCGTCCGCTACCCATACACTGTACACATATATTATGAATATGAATTTTGTAATAGTAACTATTGTAGGTATTAAATCAGTTTCATTAGAAAAAAATATAAGTTTTGATTTAATAATAAATTTAACTCTAAAGCAAATAATATAATTAAGTTCCTTACAAATAAAAAAAAGTTTCAAAAAGTTTTAAATCTTTACTTCGTATAAGTTTACAGTCTAGTTTTTTACAGTCTAGTATTTCCGGCAGCAAAATAATGAGTAGAAGAGGAGAAAATATGGAGAGAGAAGCAGAGAGCAATAACGTCAGAAGTGGGGGGAAAAAAGATACAACTTGTAAGCGAAAATTTCGTAAATGCCGAAATATAATAGAAACATACTAATTAAAATCCGGTAAAAATGAAATCACAAATTTCCGTATGTCACCATTTAAAACAATGTCATTATAACTATTTATTCTAACAGTGCCACAGTTCTTATTTTCCGAGCATTAACAGCGCCTGGAATCGTGTGTAGTCATTCATAACGGGCTGTGAGTAGCGCGAGAGCTCGGAATCTACTTAGCGCTAAGTTGGCTCCCGGGACCGCAGCCTCGCAGCCATTGCGCGCGGCAATCCCCAGCGAGATGCCCGGGCGGCGTCGGACTGCGCCATCGTGGCCGAGTAATGGCGATTGGGAGATGGATGGTGATGATGACATAGCGTACGCTAATCATAACCTGCTTTGACCCGGATTTCCAACCCTGATCCTTAGTGTCAGGTGTCAGGGAAATCCATCATCAGCCCTGGCGGGCGCTGGTAAATTCGGCGTACCTGTTACGGAGGAGTTATGTAAATTCGCGGATGTATGCGCAAGACTCTAGAAAATGCTATCCATCTATCAAATTTTAATCGTTGTTATTCATCGCTAATACTGCAAGATCCCAACAAATAGGAAGAAATGAAGGTTGAATTATCGTCTTTGGCACAAAATGAAGTTGATGAACGCCCTTGGTTGACCCTTGAGTGAAGGTTGTGATCACATTTGTTTGTCCGTTATTAGCAGATCCAGTGATTATTAGACTGGGTCGGTGTTTGAATACGACATGTTGGCATGGGAATGATTTATTTTCATTTTATAAAAATAACAGTAATAATGCAGGGAAAGATAATCGTCTCTTGTCTAGAATTGGAAATGAACAAAAATGTTTAAATATTGCTGGAGTTTTAATACGCTCGTAAGAGATATTTTTCCTTGAGGTCCACTTGCATTTTCATATTTTACTAGTATCTTACTGTGGTTGAATATGTATCAAATTTGTTTATTCGTAAAAATAATCGTTTTCCTTTACGTAATAGTTACGATTATCCTCTATTTACTTTAGTCTATTATTTTACTTTATTTACTAAATAAAACTATTAAAAAATACAAATGAAAATTTACAATCAATGTAACGTTGTTTCTGGTGCATTACTTAAACGAGTTTGCATGCATACGCATTTGCTACCGGTGTGCACTTTATGCACAATCCCTATGACTGCACAGCAGGGCCGCGAGTATTCCGCCCTCACGAGGCGTCTGCCCTCGAGTGAAAGTAGTGAGGAGGAAGCAGCTTTGCGGGGAGGGAAGGTGCGGGACATTGTTGCGGCAGCGGTGCGCCACGTCGATTGAATTCAATGGGCATGCTGTGTCCATTTATTTAAACGGCTAATCTCCCCTATTTCTAGCTACAAGGACAATGTTTCACAGTTTATGTTCTTCTCTGCACTGCTATGTATCGACATTTTTTTTACTTTATGCCCATCGTGAGTCATCCATAATGTATTTTAAAGCAGTGACCTCTTTTAAAAATGTATTATGTAATTATAACTATCAAACATTGATAATTTAATAATTGATTATTCCCCTGGAATGATATAACCTTCAAATGATGGTAAATGTTGGAAATTGACAAAAGATTCTCACATGGAGATTGATATAAAAATGAACTATAGGCAATTCTAAAAAGTGTAATGTTTGGCAGCACTTGTGTCCATTTTCCCTCATTATGAAGATGAATAAATGATATCAACGAGCAATCCTCTCTTACTACAATTTGCGAGCAATCATTATGTCTTGTTAAAGATAACGCAAAGGTATTAATCATTTTTATACTACGACGTAACCGATTATGAATAAGAAGCGTTCGTTGATTTGCAAATAGAAATATCTAATTTACTCTTGTCAGAAGTTAGAGCAGAAAGTTATCATGATTTTTTAATAATAATTTATTTCGCCTTGATAGAACCATCTTATTTAATTAAACACAGTTAATAAAAATAATTTATTACTGTCATCAAACAACAGAAATTTAATAGAGAGAGAGATTGTGTAGTCATGCCAATTGCGCAAAAGCAAAAACGCCAGAAAATCCAAGATACACACGGTAGAAGCAAAAAACCTTCACGCAACGAAAATATTTGCTCTGCATTTCCTTGGTTCACGAAAATGTGTACGAGTTCTGTAACCCACTCCTCCAAAGTTTCCATGAAAGTCTAACAGTTTTGTAACGACGCAAGAAAGTAATTTCCTCTTGGAAGAAAAAAAAACGACTCAGACAAAATGTAAAAATCTTCAGAAGTCAACAGATCTAATAATATATTCGCCCAATACTTTTACACTCGATTGCACCCTCGACCATTTGCCCCTGCTCAGCCCGCTGCAGAAAATTCCCCTACCCCGTCTTCTCCAAGTTGCTACGCCCTCGCAGAGGCGAACTGCCTGTCGGGGCGCGGGGAAATTCCCGAGTAAGTAGTCGGAGGAATCGGCGGAGGGCGCCAGCAGCGCTGCTCGCTCGCAGGGTTGGCGCCCTGCGCGAGGGGGTTCCCCCGGCGCGATGTTTTGGCAAGGTGGCGCGGGCTCAATACGCCGGCCCCGGGGCTTTCTTCCACGGACACCCCGCTGCCCTCGGGCTCTCCAGCCGGCCGCCGAAGGTTGAAGCCGCCTGCCAGCTGTTCTTTCCTCCTCCCTGGCTTTCCACGCGCCTTCATTTTTTTATATCTTATTTTGTTTTGTAGATAACAATGCTTGAGAATGATTAATAACCTCTTGATCCCAAGTATCTATTAAACATTAAACACATTTTTGAATTCTAATACTCCTGCCGGCACATCAAGGTTTAATTTATTAATATTTTAAATTGTTTTTCAATGATTTTTAGAATGTTCCTATGATGGTATTGTTCTATTTTTCAGTCCCCAAAACTCCGTTTTATTCTTCTCTTCTTTTTTTCAATAACAAAATAAACAATACCTTTACAGTCTCTTTTTGTCTGGCCAAATTTAAATCTTTATTTTTTCGTTTAGAGTAAATACATGGCCTACGTTTACATTGTCTCTTATTGCTTGTTCAGTTCAAAGACTACTTTTAATGTTTCTTCCTTTCATCTGTTTGCATATTTATTGTATTTTAATGCATTTCCAATAATTATTAAATTGCTTCCCATTCCGTCCTCTGATGATTTTCCACTACTTTCAATTATCAGCTGTTTCTTTACTTTTAGTCAGTATTAACTTTTTGTTCTTGTTTCAATAAATCATTGGAACACATCTATCCACCTGTTACCTATCCTGTATCCAACTTCCATTTTTTATTCATTTTTTTTTTATTTTCCTTTCTCCCCTTTTTTTCTGCGCTCCCTATAACACAGTTCCAACTTCTCTTGCTTCCACGTTCTTCTACCCCGCCCACTCCTCTCACCCCGCATCCTCCCGAAAAAGTCCCTTCCACTTTCAACTTCTTTGCCGCGACCCCGTCCGGATAACGCGGCGCAGCGTTCTCAGACGCGTATATATTGGGGCGGCGGCCATCAGATCCGGGCTTATCAGCGCGTCTGGGCCGGCGCGCCGGACCCGCCCCCGCCGCGAACATACGCTTCCAGCGGCGCCACCCGGCAATTTGCTACATGGACTGTATCCAAGGCCACTTGCCAAACGGCCATCTTTGTTTGCGCAGCAGCCGCCGCCGCCTGGCATTAGGGTACACGCGCGGCAGCAACGCAAGAAACTATTTGGTTCTCCACTCGCGACTCCCTGCCGGCGCGTCCCTTGGAGATTAAAGCGCAGATACGGCCGGAGACCGCGAGACGTTCGTGGAGACACGAGGAATGAGGGATGGCAGATTGGGCGCGAGCTTTTCAATGTGAAGTCTCTGTTCCGTGGTTACGTTTCTTAAGTTGCAAGTAATAAAATTACATAAGAATGGAGTTCAGTGTCCTCTGTGGAGGAAAATAACAACATCATATGTTGTAGCTGCCTCTTCTCTGTTGCTTATAAACGCACTCTCTTTTTTGATGAAACAACAGAAATGTTCTCTGCATTTTGTTTCCGAGATTTCGTGATCATTTGCTTCTCTCTTTTTCGTCATTATCCGCTTCTACGTATATTAAAATAATTACCTAGAATTTGTTCCTCCTTTATACAACGCCAATTAGCGATCGTTAGATCCGCCCGGGTAAATTAGTTAATATTTTTCTTATTCTCATATTAATTACGAATTTCCTGAAAGCTAAAATTTATAATGTATTTAATACTAAATCATATTTAAAAAAACACATAATTTTAATTTATTTTTATTCTTCAAAGCACTAAAATGCTAGTTCATTATTTAAATGGATTTTTCGCGCAGACCAACTGAGCGTATGATAAAACGTATGTAATTTAGTAAATGGGTGTAAATATTTATTATAAATGAGATGTAATATGAAAAAATTCACCACGGAATGTAGAATGTGTTGTTTTCAGGAATGACGGTCGTAACACAGTACACAACTGATAAAATGAATAATTTATATCACAATTTCCTTTGGTTACAAATTCAATGTTTTCTATTCAGATCATTTCTCCTCGTAATGGCTCCACTGCTTTTGAATGGCAAATTTCAGCCAATTATAGCCTATAGCCACCAGTACAAGTCCCCATACATGACAATTTTACCCGTTCCCCATCTTTTCGAGTCCGACGCGCCCCCTCCACCCCAAATTGCACCTCCCACTCGTTACGGCCGAAATATGTAAATGGATGTAATAAATTTTACTTCTGCATCACCCCTCTAGAATTTTTCCAATTTCCGAACCGTTTCAAATTTGTGCTACGAACGAGTCGCGTATAGCCCTGTGATGGATTCAGCGACCGCGGGATCGGACTGATGGCGTGGGCGGCGGGGTCACGGCACGCGGGGGAAGCTGAGCCACACGTAGGGGAAGGTGCTGGTCGGTGAAAGCGTACAGAGTAAACAGAAAGAGAGGAGGGATGGATGTCAGAAGAACTGTAATGGGTTAAACTAAGGAATTTCACGAAGTAAAACGTTGAAAAGTTGAAAAGGGTAGGAACAGCACAGAAAATAGAACCGAAAACTAAAAACAGATCAGTATATATTAGTAACAGAGAGAAAATAAAATAATATGAAAATGAACACGAATAAAACTGAAGACATTCATATTAGGACGGACTGCAGTTGAGAGATAGCCCTCTAGTAAAAATGTTGAGTCAAATAAGAACAAATTTGCGAACTATGTCATGTTGTGGTGAGAAAATTAAATAATATTAACTGCACGTACGTAGAGCAGGGAGTGAAATGTCACGAATGCAGGATGAAACTCTTTCTCAGCAATAAAACATAAATCCTTTATTTTAGTAACATTGATTTTCTTTCGTTATGTGCAACATTGTTTTCCCAAAGCGAGTTAAACATTTTATTGTAAGATTTTACATGTTAAGCCACCAAAAAATTACATTGTAGACAGACGCGTATTTTCTAATAATATTGTTTCAGCAAGGGACCCAGTCACACGGATATCATTCTCGGTTGAAATTATTATCAGAATGGTTGTCAATAACAGTGGAAGAGGAGATGCAAAATTGAAACTGGTATTCAGATAAGATATAGGGGGAAAAATGGGGATTTTGTTTGGATAACAGACTACTTAAGCGTTAAACTGCAGCAGCGTTTGGATTAAAGAACTGTAAGAGTAAATGGACGCCGAACAGGAACAGCACTTGCAACAATCTGACTCCCGTTTACGGTAGCAGCGGTGGAGAGGCTCTATGAGATCGGGCGAGAGCGAGGGTGGGGCTTTGGCGAAAGCTGGAGCGGGCGCGGGCGCCTAGCGCTCGACATAGGCATCCATCACCCCGAGCCCTCTGATACTGTTCTCCCTGCTCTTTCCCTCCTTCACCGCTCACCACCCCTCGGGAGCGTAAGGACCACCCACGCCTCTGTTCCCTCCACTGACCCCGCCCCGCCCTCCCGCCGAAGACGCCGTGAGGAAACGCAAAATTCTATTTGAAGGAAGTTTGTGCGCGCGGAGCCCCGCCGGCGCCGAATCCCCGATAGAACTCGAAGGGGAAGAGAAAAGTTTCCTTCTTTTCTATTAGTTTTTTATGGAGAAATTTTCATTTTGATTCATGTAACTTCACAGATATAAGATTCAAGTAGATATGATAAGGGGAGTAGTCAAAGTATTAGAAGTTGTTGTGAGATAGAAAGAGGAGGATTATTTATTGTAATGCTGCACCGTGTAAGCGGAACTCGAAATTTATTTCGTAAGTATGGCTGAAAATTGAGGCCATCTTTCATGTATAGGAAAAAATACAGGGAATTTCCGACTTTTGTTTGTGTAGCATTTATACCATGTTAACTGCCCCTCGATGTTCCGAAACAAATATGATATATTATAAATGATTGACGACATTTCACGACAGTCATATATTTTGGCAACACACATAAATCAGTAATTTTATATAGCCACGAGTCAGAATTGTGCTAATTCCAATTATTTATAGTGATGGCAGAAAATTCTTTATTACTAAACGAATTCGGCAGTTATCACGTACTGATAAACTGTAAATTTTTGTTTAAGGATTAAAAATAAAACGAAGAATGAATATTGATCGAATAAAGAAACAGTAAACCGCAAATAGACATATTTACGGTAAAAATACACCGAGAGAAACGAACGAATGTTATTGTGGAAAATAAATAATTGTGGAAAATAAAAATAGCTCATTATATTGTTGGCCAAAGTATATTTGTCTCTTACTGCACAGCGGCTCGCATCATTAAGGGAAAATCCCCGTATCATATCAATCAACATATTCGTAATTAATCTTAATCTGTTTTGTTCATTTCAGGGTGTCTTTCAAACAAATATGAGGAAAAACTTAGTTACGATTTCAATTTCGTGAAAATTAAAAGAATAGAACCGGCCTAAAAATGAATACAAATTATTTTCTTGAAACCGCTTTATCATTCCGAACGTTGCCACGTGTGATGTGCAAGAATTCCATCAGAGAAGTTCTTTCGCAGCTTTACGAGCGCAGGCGTGTGGGGCGCGCATCCGCTGCGTTTTTCGACTGTTGTTAGCAAAGCAAGAGAATAATCACCGCGCGCCTCGCCCGAGAATAAAGCCGCGGGCGAAGCTCATCCGCTGCGCACATGGAGTGGAGGCCCCCCCCCCTCCCCCATACCAGGCGGCGGCGCTGGGGGCGAGTGACGAGGCGTGGTGGGGAGCAATGCAGGCGCCGTGAATCGGGGAGATGGAAGAGGTTACATCGGTGGTGGTGACGGCGGTGGTAGAGGCGCGTGTGGAGTTGATTGTAATTACGATTGGAGAGATGGTGATGGTGCTAATTGTAATAGCGACAGCGGAGGCGGTGGTGATGATGATGACTAATTACTTGTGGTGGATATAGGGGTGTGGCAGGTGAGGTTGTGGTGATGGCCGTGGCGGCGGAGGAGGAGGAGGCAATGCGTGAGGAGACGGGAGATGGACGTAGTTATAGGGGTAGGAATGAAAATGAGGGGAGCAAACGTAGGGGCGATGTGAGGCGATCTGAGGCGATGGAGGCAAACGTAGTGAAGTGTACGGTGGTGACAATTATGGAGATAACAACCGGAAATGAAAGCAGTAGTTGCAGTGGAGGTAGGGGCGATGAAAGTCATGAAAATGGAGATAGAGGCGACGGGTAGGTTGAGATAGTGAGAACGATGAGGTGTGAGCGGCGACGGTGAAGGTGCAGGCGGGGGAGGAGATGGTATCAATTGCCGCGAAGGGTAGAGGAAATACCGGGGGCGGGATCGCACGAAGAGGCAGGAGCGGGGTCAGCGATTGTGCAGTTAGCAATGGGGAGCAGAAAGTCGTCCGGGAGATGGAGATGGCACGGCGATGGCAGGGCGGATGGCGGCGGTAGCTGCGCCTGAGCCGAGGGGGATGGGGGGCGGAGGCGGTGGGAGTGGGGAGGCAGCGCGCCTGCTTGACAAGTACCGTGATACATTTTCATCCCGAGGAGCCTCTGGGGACGATTTATGAGTGCGGAGAGGGGCGGAGTGGTTCGCGGCAGCGACGGCCGTGTGAATGCTGTGAAGTACCGTCGACGGAGATGGCCGCGACGGCATGAGATGGAATACAATATCAGTAGGGTACGTAAGTTTCCTCTGATGATTACGGTGGGTAGTAGTAATACTTTAGAATTGCATCCTTTTTGAAAATACATTTTACGTTCACGAGTAGACTTATTCTCAGTATCTTTATTAATATTGCCTTTATTCGAAATATAATATATCACAGGCATGAAAGAAAAATGACAATTGCGTTTGTGGTGAAAACTATCACGAGTTTAAGAGAAACTTGACAAAAAAGCACGACAAGGATTCTTATTAATGATTGCATATCCAACGTGTTGTATTGCGACTTAAAGGCGTGAAATTGCCAGTACTCTGAGGAACAAGATTGTACCATTTCTAGAGGACCTGATGTACAGAATATGCTTCCAATATGGATTCTCCTAGCAATGGCATTTTTTCTACCATTTTCTGCCATTGAGTGATATGGAGAATAAGTACGTAGTGGATTCTTTCCGAAAATTTGAAGTTAAAATTTCGGTGGTAAAATACGTTTTGAGAGGCCCTAAGATGAAACAAGTTGTTTGTTATGAGTGAGTGTTTATATGACGAACATCCGACACGTCATTAACAATTACATAGCATATGTAATTGTTACTGTTTTAAATTAATATGTGTATGTAATTGTTTCAAATTACTTTGTGAACAAAAGTGATTCATTTGATCTCTGATGAAGTTCCGAAATCTGGACAGTTTTTGAAAATAAATTGGTTAAAAATTTCGTACTTTTTGAAAACTCCATTTTCTTAAAACAGTTGCTCCACACAGTTCTGGGAATTTTCCATTTGAAAACATATTTTGCAGCCAAATCGTTGCTCATCTATTATATTCCGGAAGCTTCATTTCATTAGAGGCCCAAGAAAATAAGTGTCAAATCAATATATCTGTTTTTCCACAGAGTGCAATATCTACATCTACAACGTAACTATTACAGGAAAGGAAATTAAAACATTGTGATGAAAGTGATAACTTATAAATATACCATACGACGACTTTTTTGTTAGCTTTGAGAAATTTGTTTAATAAAGTGTGTGAGGATGACAATTTTAAAGCTAAAGAACATCAAGTACGTCACGATTATTCGACAAAAGAAACGTTTCGGTTGGCCACGTATCCCCTCGGTTTACGTTGATATTAGTGGCTGCTAGAAACGGCTACTACATTACCCTGAAGGTCAATGAAAGGAAAAGTGAAAGAAAATATTATGTAGTTTTCGGTATGCAAATAAGAATAAATTGTATAACGATAATAAATATACATAAAGACATTTTCTCGCTTATTGAAAAATTATCGACTCGTTAATACGAATTTAATTATTATTAATATACGAATAGATTTTAATGGAAATTGTTTACTGCATTTAGCAGGGAGAGCTGAGCAGATAGATATTAGTGGAGGACAGGTAGCACAAGCAGTATATCTTAACATTCAGCGCGAGTCCGCCCAGCCTGCTGTACTCCTCCACAACTACGTCCATAACTCTCCCGCCCCGGGGGAGACGCGGCGAGGGCGCACATAGAGGCGATCGGAGCTGCTCGGCGGCGGCGGCGGCGGCGGCAACAACACAGAGGTAAAGGCGGCGCCGGGGGCGGCAGCGGCGACGGCGACGGCGGGGGCGGGGGCGGGGGCGGCAGCGGCGGAGTGGGCCCCGTGGCGCTGCGCTCGCTCCACAGCCAGGCGCTCGCCGCCGCCGCCGCCGCGGAACGGAACGGGTCAGGCCGTAATTGAGCTACTGATTGGAGCACCAGTGTTGAGCGGCCCGGGGCGGCGGAGCGCGGGCCGAGGCGCCGAGAGGTCACCGGCTGCCGGGGTCCCGAGAGGCCCCTCCGGGGTCAGGAGGAGCGCGGGGCGGAGGGGCGGCGAGGGGAGGGGACTCTCCACCAACCCCGCGAAGTAACGCGTTATGGCTCCCCGCGGCGCCGTGCGCAGCTAATTCGCAGCGACGGCGCCAGGGCGCGCTCCTGCCGTCGCCGCCGGGTAATCGGGTCCCGTGTTTTATATTTCATGCACGCTCCACGCCGGGACGCGCCGGGTGCCCTCCGCGCCGTGCTAGGCCGTGCTCCTCCTGCGCTCTCTTGGCTCCGCCGCCGCCGCCGCCTCCACCCCCGCTGCTTCGAATGAAGGTGCGCGGGTGGAGGGAGCAAGAACGTGATGGGACGTCAGGAAGTGAATCGGTCTAGAGGCGCTTGTGAGATAATTAGAATATAATTTAGCGTCAAAAATTTTCAAACTATTTCATCTCGAATTAGCATTATTTCACTCGTCATTGAAGTACAACCATCTCAGCATAACGATTTACGCCTAATCGTCGCAAAGCCCCGACGCAGCACCTCGCGTTAAAAGCCCTCGTGGTAAGTAACACATCGCCCATTTCGCCGCCGAAGAGGACGAATTAGGCTCCACCCTGGCATAATATCGTGGAGATAGCACGGAGATTCCACTTTATCTGGATCCCACTGTGTTACTCGTCTGCCCCCTCACACACCCAGCTACGTGTCGGCCGCTCCTTTCAGCAACTCCTACAAGCCTGGAATACATCACGAGTCCCCCACGCCGCTGGTGCTGTCACGGAATCTATGCTACAGGACGGTCTGTCGCCGCCTTCTCTGAGCCACATTCCTGATCCGCGTAGTGATCTTTCCTGTGCCTATTGTTTTGACAAATCTAGGAAATGTCTTACACAGGCTAAACCGAGCATACAGCGACACGAGCTCTTCGCGTTGCGTAGTCATATGGTACCCATAATGTCCCCACAATGGCCGTCAACAGAACTGCTAGGCGGGGAGCTGAATGAAGGGAACCGAGTCAAAGAGTAAGTGGCGTCGCAGGCTGGAACGACGGAGACGGTAATGTTGCTGTGAACTATGATCGGCATTCCGTGCAGTATATTTAAGTGACGACTATTGTTTTGTTGGTTCCGTGAAATAGGGCAGATAACATTCGTCATAAACACGCCTCACCACCAATCTTCTCGCATTACCTGCTCTTCTAATTCTACTGCTCGAGGAGGTGTGTCGTATTCCGAGGAGAAACTCTCGAAAGTGCAAGAGGTGGAAATGGAATTCTGGATCATGTGCAGACAGTCATTCTGAGAATGTTCTAGGTCTGCGAAGCGTAAAATCAGACGGAATTCAGCTGAGTTCTACCGGTGTGTCTGACCACTTCACTCAATTTTTTAGAGTGGCCAACGAAATACGAGTATTCACATTTTTTATTAATGTTACATTATATTTATTCAAATAATCTGTTTCTTAGTCCCGAGTGTTTTCCTGGGTGTTTGTATGTAATATTTTAATTTAGCAGCAAAACTATTTTGCTCATGACCGTACAGGATACGCAAATCATTTAGAACCAAACCAGTCATAACGAATTTTATTGTCAATTCAACGTAGTTATTCAAACTTAATTGCAAAACGTCACATAAAAATTGTGCAGTTAAAGAGTCGTGTTCCCGGAGGAAAAAGATAATATCGTCAAAATGAGTAGATGGACTGTGAACACGGTCTCGATTTTCATGTACGTAATGTGCATTTATTCTCTGTAGAAGTTAATTATACGCCAGTGTGGCGCATAATGTCAACGGCCATTATAGAGAAATAATGGAGCCATAGAATACCGAAGGATTTATTGAAAATTTCTTTGAATATTAAGCGTTACATTGTCCTTTTTTCACTGAATTTTAGAGGCATACCTAGTTATACTAATTATAATATTTCCTAGAATCCAAGGAGAGAAAAAAACTTCGAAAACACAGAAGAAGAATTTTCGATTAAATAATCCGATTTTTATTTTAAATCCAGTCTCAAGCACCTAGCACACTAAAACCTGCATTCAGCCTTCACTCAATGGCATGAAAGTAAGAACGACGCTCAGCAGCGTTATTAGCGGATTAAAAGTCAAAAGCGCAGTTGACGCAACTGCAAGTGCTAATCAAGACTCGCCGCGGGCACGGCACTCGACACCGCAGAGAGCGGACGAATATAAAAGCGGGGCCGGAGCCGCGAATTTTTCTGGGAAATGGCGGAGGCGCCGAGGGAGAATTAGGAGGCGGAGGCGTTAAGGTCCGGGGACTGGGCGCGGCGCCGCGCGGGCGGGGCTGGCGGGCGGCTCTTTTTATACAGGAAACCGCCGATATTGAATCTCAGCGCGACGTGTATCCGCAGCCGCCGCCGATCGGCTTTCGATACGCCGCCTCCGCCTACCGTCAGTCAACAGTGCGATTGGGCGCGGGGCTGGCAGCAGCCGCCCGCCGGCAGATGGGCTGCGATCGGGGCCGGCTGCTGCCGCCCGCTCGGGCGGAAGGGCCCGCCTGATGGCCGGTGGGCGCGCCCCCGCTCTCGGACACATCGCGCCCGATTACGAGGAGCCAGCCACCTCGGCACATGCCGACTGCGAGAACGCCCTGAGTCGCGGATATTGAAGAGGAGATGGGAGACAAAGAAGGGTATCTTTAATACAGAGAATATCGCGCATTCCCTTCTTCTTCCTCGGACACCTCTCACTCGATTCCAAGATACCAGCTGCCTCGTCCGACTACAGCAGGGGCCTCCAGCTGGTGGCCCGCGGTGCCATTTAGTGTGGCTCACGAAAGATTATTAGACATATGTGAACGTCCTTGCATCCATTACATGCACACGCTATTAAATGGCTGCAGAAATGGACTGTGTCACATATATTGAAGATGTGGCAGCGAAGCAATGTGGTGACTGAGGAAAATACTGCTGCGGTCGGTAGTCGAGCCCTAGGACCTTCCTGTCACATGCAAAGCAAAGCAATGCCATCAGTTGATGCCCCGAGACCCGTCAGTCGCTACAGTTGTGGAAGAATCTAAAACTAATATATTCAATGAAATGATCGAGCCATAAGAAATCCTGTGCAGAGAGAAGGGGAGAGAGAGAGAGAGAGAGAGAGAGAGAGAGAGGGTGGAGGGAGTGTGTGAGAGAGAGTGTGTGTGTGAGGGAGAGAGAGTGTGTATGTGAGAGTGTGTGAGAGTAAAAGTGTGTGTGTGTAAGAGAGTGTGTGTGTGAGAGAGAGTGTGTGTGAGAGAGAGTGTGTGTGAGAGAGAAAGAGTGTGTGTGAGAGAAAAAGTGTGTGTGTGAGAGAGAGTGTGAGAGTGAGAGACAGTATGAGAGTGTGAGAGAGTGTGAGAGTGAGAGACAGTATGAGAGTGAGAGAGAGTGTGAGAGTGAGAGACAGTGTGAGAGTGTGAGAGAGTGTGAGAGAGAGTGTGAGAGAGAAAGTGTGTGAGGGAGAGTGTTAGAGAGAGTGTGAGAGAGAGAGTGTGAGAGAGTGTGTGAGAGAGCGTGAGAGAGTGTGTGAGAAAGAAAGGGAGAGAGAAGAAGTCGTAAAAAAGAAAACGTGACATTACATGTTCGCTTGTACTCCTTCACATACTACTAACTGAAAATTCCTTATCATTTTCCCAAATTGACTGTATTTCGGTGGTATTGACGCTGACACCTCTATGTATGACCTGCTTTCTTCCCTTCTGGAAAATGGTAAGCACACGGGTGAATGAAGAAATAAAATTCTCGCAACGAATTATGACGATGCCTCCAGCATTCGGAATACACGTAATTAAATTTGGTGCTAATTTCGAGTGCACTTAATTTCATTCGCGAATTCCGAGGAGAAAACCCCGTTAGAATAAAAAAATGACTTTCGTTCAGGCGGATATAAAATATTGTTGATTAGCCCTCTCGAGATCGTTTCTTTAAAAAAGCTCTCGCCACCGGACCAAGGAGGAAAGTGACGTCACATCGCTTGACGCAAAGTCGCGCGAGAGAGACGTTCAGCTCTGACACGCACCAATCGAGCCATTAATCGTTTAAGTAGATTAAATAACGCAATAATGAAAAGCTAATTTATTCTCTAATTTGTTCGGAAATTGCGTCTCCAGACGCCGCTAGACCATTAACGTTAACAATTACATCCGCGCGAGACGGGGCGTGGCGAGGCGCTGGC
>BOPP01000049.1:2225638-2235998 GCA_017312745.1 Gryllus bimaculatus
GGAGGGGTGGCGGAGGGGAGGGATAAGAATGTTGAGTTGACGCAAGGAAAGCGAAGGGTGGAGGGCTCGCTTCGCGACGCACGGCATTACGGGGCTCCTTGCGTCGTTTGGTACCACCCACCCCCACGATCGCACTCAACACCACGTCAGCACAAACTCAGGCGCATGCTTGTGTGCTCCGTCACATATAGACTCACACACATACACATGGGCACACATGTGAACTCATGCACACAAGTGAATATTAGACACTGATGTATTATAAATTATCACAATGAATCATTGGCATTATCGTTGTCAATTATATACAAATATAAAATAACATAATTTTTTAAAGAAAATATTAATAAATATGAACTAGTATTTCAATGTTAGAATGTAACAACATTACTTTTATTTCATTATTCGTACAACAGAAAATATAACTCTTAAAGGTATCTTACAAAATACTGGCATAAATATTTCCGTACGTACATAAAAAACTTCTATATTTTACGAATTTATGAGCCAGATTATTGGGTTACTATTTTCCTGAATCCATCCAACGTAGTTATTTATAATCACGATAAGGGCGAGAAAATTAACAATGATACACGACGAAGTGAAATTAACTCACTTTAAAACGCCATTGGCGACGCAGTGCAACAAAGAGAACTTTACGTACAGAATACGTGAACGAAACGTGATCAATGGCGAGCTTGCGCTCTGTTCAACGCTACCTCCAGGAAAAAGGCAGTCACAAAAGGACTTATTTGAAGAAAAGAACGCGAAAGACCGCAGTCCGCGCAGTGAAATACAACTTTACGGGACCGGCGTAGTCCTAGAGTCTTAATCGTCAAGTTAGTTTCGTGGCCACAGAAATCAATTGAATCGTGAAATACTCTAAAACTCCAGGAGAGGAAAGCAAGCAAACCTCTCCAGTTGATGAAGCTCTAAAGAAACTGGACAGAAAGGCAAGTTTCATTGCCGTTTGCCAAATTACTAAAAGAAAGTTGTGTGACAGCGTTTGTGAAAAAAGCCGACCACAAAGTTCCTGGTAGCAAAGAACACTTTCTACAACGTCAAGTTGAAGATAGGTTTCTTCCACATGGAATTCTTTCTAACGACTGAAGAATGTTTGTTCACATCTTTCGCTCTAGAGAATGAAATGAGAGGAAGTAAAACTGAATCCGTAGCCTTCATATCCAAGAGGCAACGTGACTTCAAACTAATGAATGGAATCGACAGGAATTAAAAATCGATGAAGAGTTTCCGAATTGAGTAAATGAATGAATTTGCGTAACACTTCGTATTATACAGATTTCGATACGAGATAAGTGTTTCAAAATCCACCATTCTCTCTCAGAAGCAACATGAAGTAGTATACGTTTTGTCGTATTATTTGTCCGTTTAAATAATGAAATTAAAGCTCGAAATAGTTGAAGAAGCACATTCTTTTCTGATAATATTCTATATTTGAATAATTTTGTACAATGCTTGTAAGTGAGAACATAGTAAAAATTTAACGCGATATTCTCTCATTTTCTCAATTTCTGGGGAATCGAAGTCTATTTTAAGCGCATGCAAACACAATCATTCATATTCGCACATGGGTATACACATATTCGAACACACGTTTTCACACTTATATGGAACACATAAAGGAATCCACTGATTCTGCCGAGTGTTTGGTGTTGAAAACATTTATTTTTATTTGTAATGCACGATACCAGAGGGAAAACGTACTCATACAGCGTGTTGACAACTTGTTGTAAATAAAAGTATACGTGTGATGAAATGTTAATGTTTTATTGCGTGAGAAATTGAATGGTTGCAAGTACAGAAAAATATTAGTTATATTATTTACGAGCTACGATTTATTAGTAAGTGTTAGTCTAAATACTTACGTACTTTCAAATTTGGTTACATATAAATGTTCAGTAATAAATATGATAGAAATGATATAATAAACTCTGAAATTCGTCCTTCATCATCATTATCATTTCACCTTATCCCCCAAGGTTAACAACCTCTGGTGTAAAAATGGATTCAGCATGAAAATGCTTTCCCTCCATTAGAGTCAGGTGCATCCCCCGTGATGAATACAACTGAGTCCCGGTGGGTTGAACGTCCACTTCGTTTTGAAATGGCCAAATTGCGACCACAAAAAAATGGAACTTGGATATCCGAGAAAATATGGGAAAAACACTCTTCATTCAAGAATTTCTGAGTAGAAATCAAGCAACTCCAGTAACGGCCGTACACAATCACTCAGTCACTTTTGCCATCAAATGAAATATAGCTGTGATCATGAGTTTGAACATGGGACACAGAATAAGCACTGCTCATTTCCGTAATATCAGACGATCTAATCCGGGGAGTAAATTTGTGACGAGCAATGAGGAATTCAATGTGAGCAAAATTGGTCAAGACTAGTTTACAAGGAATTATTTTCTTTTCCTCTTTGTTTGATTTCGTCATTGTGAAAAGATAATTCAATAACCCATACATTATTTATAGTGTATTGTCTGCATCCCATTTTATTTTTCCCGTCATTCTATGAACTGTTAAGCCCACTGTAAAAGGCAAGTATTACCGGTTGATGAATAATTCATATTAAAATATTACTATTGTTAATAATAGTATTTATTCTTGAGTCGTATTTTTGCAATCGGATCATAAAAAATGTTAGATATGTTCTTAGGATGTATATTAATATTTTATTTGAATTGCAAGAAAGATCATGTTATTTTAGGCGCTATATTTGTTTTCAGATCACATTAATGACAGACCTTTTTATTCATTTGCGTAATAAAAATCCAATACCTCAAATTAGTAGAATGTAATAAAACACGGGAAATGTTAACACATCCATCGAAAACAATGACGTGATCGAAGTATGCCACTTATACAAATAATTTCAATAACCCACAGCCAAAAATTGAACCGCGAACGTTACAACGGAAGCGCGTGCGAAGGTGCGACAAAAAGCAAAACTCCCGCGTACTTCAGCCCTCCTTTCGCAGGTCCGAGCGCGCGTCTACGCGGCGGCGCCCTTTCCTTCTTGAAAAAACGCGCGGGCTCGTAAACAGAAGCGGAATCCCGCCGTATATCCAAACGGAGCTCTTTCGGCGGCTAACTCGCCTTTACGAGCACTTAAGTGCATTTGCATTATGCTCGGAGAGGGGAGGTGCGTCGCGCGTTGCGGAGGGAGTCGGTATTAAAATTGGCAGCGCGCGAGGAGAAAATTAGTTTAGCGAGAGACCACGCGGGGCGCGCGGCCCATTAGGGCGCCTGGGGCGTTCGCCCTCCGCCCTTCCTCAGGGCTCTTCCGCGAGCCCTTCCGCGGGGGATCGGAAGGGCCGGGGAGGAGGGGGGACGACTCGGCTGAGTTAGGTGGCTGCTTGGCACCTGGCTGGGGAGCACGACCCTTCGCGGAGGCACGGCCACACTATGCTCTGCGCGCGCGTTGGATGCCTAGTTCAGGCAATTTCACGCTCCAGAAAGACAGGTTTTGGTGCTTCAGACATTTGAAATTTCATAAAAAGAAACAACATTTTTAACACAATTTGAACACAACTTCCCCAAAGTTATTTTTGCATATTATTTGGAGGTGAGTGTCATTCCTACTATTACAAAGTGCAAATAAATACATGATTACGTAAATTACATCATTACAAAAATGACGGTAAACATTTTACCAAAACCAATTCAGATGAACAATTCAACCTATTGCATACGTTACTGATGTAATCGAGGCTTCATCTATTTGTTCAAGAGAACTCAGCTTTCCAACTTTTGGTTTGGATTGTTATTTACCACAAAATCTCCGTTTTTGTTTTTTACAAAATCTGTTAAATCGCCAATGATTCGACATGCGTCTAAGGAAATTATGATTACATACATTGGTTGACATTACATCTTTTGAGCGAAGAAATCGAATAGGCTACCAGGTATAGGTACTCAGAGAACATAAGATTCATTTCGTAAGTATTATTTCTAGCAAGTACCATTAAAATTATATTAAAACCGATGAAATCAGCAAAAAATATATTAAAAGTGACGGAAAAGGGTAAAAAAGACGTATTAGTCGAATTCGATCTAAAATACAAAACAATGATGTATAAAAATTGATAATTTCCTTTTGTCATACCATGAAATAAATTTCTATACTAAATTCCATTTTTCTAAAGTGAAAACAAAAAATTACATTTCAATAAAATCCACCCCCTACTCATGAGAAATGTCTGAAGTAAATGTGTATTGATATAAGGATTCACTCGATTATATGCATCTCCACTGCAGCAAAAATGTGGGTAGAAACTTAAGCTCAACACTTCCCACAAATTTACAAACATCTCAAAACGAGTGAATTTATTTAATTTACTATCAAAATGTACCTTCACAAATAAAATGATTTTGAATGCTATGGAATGATTTTGATGTCTCGCAGCAAAGCGAAAGGCAGAGAATGCATTGATTCTGAGTCGTATTCAATCAGCTAATAGAAAAACACCCTATTCTAACAAATTTGTTCAGGCCTCTTCTTTACTTTTACAGCACGGTTTGCAATTCAGCGTTTAACGGATCGATAAACACAACGCAGATTACTGTAATCCTCAAAGTTACTTCGCACAGTTGTTCACGAGAAACTATCCATCTGACTCTAGTGCTGTAGAGTTCTGCAGCTTTAGTTATATAAACGTCGTAATAGGGATAAATCGACGATTATTTCGAGAGTCCGCAACTGCTGTTTTCATTGGTGCAATTACTCCTCTGTTGAAGCAAAGTCACTTATTTAATGTGCTCTCAAATATCCGAGTTTGCGCTGAAGTAATATGTGAGAGCCCTTTAATCACTTCTTGTAAAATTGTACAATAGCACCTCAATCTTCACCTAGCACCGATAATTAGAAAAAAAAGTACTGCTAAACTGTGAAACTCGGAAGTACGTTAAACTCGTTTCTGTAACGACGAAGAAATAACTTTTCGACAAGATACGAGTTTCTAGGCTATAATAAATCTAATCTTTTACTAATAAAATCATATCACAATCTTGAAGATCCTTCTTTCAATTTTTTACTTGTACTGTTTGTAATGTTTTTGCAATAATAAGCGTTCAGACATCCTAGGGCTGAATAGTTGCTCTGCAATGCACAAAGTATATTGTCATTTACTATAATACGTGTACAAGCATAGGAAAAGAAAATGATGCATTGCTTTGTCTCTAAAACACATGCAACACTTTTTGGTTGTCTATAAATTATGAAAATACTACTTGTGTTTATGATTGATCTCCTTATCATATCTAGTGTTGAATTATGCGTATGAGCAAAGATTATATTCCCCCAGAAGTCGAACACCGGTTTTCCACATCTTCCGCATGCTCCTTGACACGCTGAGTTTTATGCTTCTGTTCTAAGACCAAAGAATTACGGAATGTTCTTCCATAAAACTAAACATGAAGCGCAAATGTCCATCGAATAGTAACGTCCAAAACCAAAACCAAAACCAAAACCAAAAACAAAAGAATAATGTGACATATGTGCTGTCTGAGCGTCTCGCAAACAAAAGAACGAAGCATGCGATCAGTTTAAGGAGCGTGATCACCTTCGCATCCCTGAAGTGACTGCGGGAAAATCCCCCGTTTTTGTGTCGCAGGATCTCGCGTCCACTGGGTCCATCAGACGCACCATCGAGCGAGCATCTACCGGCCTCTCGCGCAGAGAACGTGCATTTGCATTTGCATTTGCTCATTTGCTGAGGAGGCTGTTCGGTCGTTCCTCCTTGCTGTGATAGGCGGTACCAGGATAAGCTGTAGTACTAAGATAGTTTTGCTGACTTTGAGGTTTGCTGAGACGCGAGAAGATTTGATTGAGCTCAAGCTGCCTTAAGCAATGTAACACAATTATTCAGGAGATTTATTTCAAACCCCTATAAATGGAAAAGAAATCCAATATAGATTATGCATCGTATAGGCATCCTTTGACCCGTTTCATCACACCTCAAATCGTGGTTTATCAAAATTCGACAAATTATATACTTAAGTGTAAATTTAAGCATTCAAAATTTCATTTTATTCAAGATTTTAGCAAAAACGATATAAACGCATTTTTAGCATTCATTTTATGAGAAACTGTCTTTTGCATTTATCGAGTTTTGAATAAACCTCCGACACTCCTCAATTCGGGGCGTCGCGAAAAGATTGAATCGGAAGGAAATTGTAATTAGAGAATGCGTTATTGATTATGAGTTGTGAAAATGGTAGCTATTAATACTCGGTATAAGAAAATGTATACAAATATTAAAGTGGCTAACGCGTTGTGAATGAAGAGCGTGGATGAAGAATAGTGAAATGAAACATTTTGAACGTAGAAATGTTAAAATAAGTACAGCACGTAGAAAGCAGGAACTATGAACGTGGCCTTTCAGAAGATGCCTTCCATGGAGAGAAACGAAGTTAGAATAGATTAGAGTAAGCAAAGAAAGATATAAAGGTGTGAAGCAAAGAGGAACTCGTAATAAGAAGTAAGACAGAGTACGAAGAGATAAGGCATCGAAATTACTTCCATAAGGAAAGAAAGAGGAATGCAATGTGAAGGTTTAGAAAAGAGACGTTTGCTAGACAGTAGAGAACAAAATTGTCCACGGCAAGGCAATGCAAGAGAAATGATACGGATGCACACTGACCACTAAGAAAAAAGAAAAAGAAGAAGTCACACGGTCAGCTAGTCTTTGCTTGTGTAAGTTGACTCAAAGAGCCGACGAAGAACCGACGATTTCTGCCTTCTCATTGCTAGAGAATTCTACGATACGTACGGCTTTATGCTTGCACAAGATTGAAATCAAGCAATGGGGTGGAGAAAAGAGACGTCGTTTGCGAGGGAAGTATCGTGGGACGGCAGAAGCAAAATGCGGAGATGGAGAATTTAAAGTTGTCTTCCTCAAGGATAATAGAGAAACTCTAAATGTGAAGTTGACCGCTAGAAAGAAAGAGAGAGATGCCCAAAAGACAACAACCGATTTTGATCACAGAATCCATTAAAGAAAATTGGATTGAGCTGGTCTTTTCAAAAACGGCTTTGTCTCTTATGTGAGGATATATGTAGCCAGATAGGTTTGGATTAAATTTGGTTTTATATCTGAGAAGTATACGCGTCGTTGAACACGAATTAACTGAAAAATATGTTTTAATAATTTTAAGAGACAGAGAATATGGTATTATAATGTAGATATTGTAGGATAGTGTCGTGTTTGCTTTTGCTTGGTTGACTTTTCGTTCTCAAAAATGTAAGTAACCTAACCTAACACTTAAGAGGGTATGTATTGATTGTTGAATTGAACCTTTGAATAATGTGTTAATGACGAGTTACTGTGATTGCAGATGGTTATGTTTCAACATGAATCGGGAAGATCAAGGATAAGATCGTCTCGTCTCGTACTTTCTATCTGTAGGAAGGAAAATTACTTGCTGGATGAATTAATTCACTATTAATTCCAGAAAGATCATTCGAATACATCATAATATATGTGAAATACTCACAACCTCTTCCCGTAGACCGAAATACATTGTTGTCTCTATTTAATGAATAGAGAGAACATATTAACTCGGTCACACAACTTTTACTACAGTTCGAATAGAACTCCATTTGGCATCAGATACATAAGCCGTTCGTCTGCCTCATTCGCCATACCGTAGTGCCACTTAAATACGTACCCCCATTCGTCGGCATTGTTCATGGGTGTTACCACCAGGTGCATGAGTCCCTCAATATTTTTGCTTTCTCTCTTTGCTAAGAAAATAAAGAATTGTAATCGTGCGCCGGAATTAGGTGAATTTTCGACAGAAGAAAACATTTTACTTGGCTCTGGTATTGAAAAAGTGGACAAGTGATAGTAAATTTCTTCCTTTAACATTTTGTACCGTCTTTGGTGGCTCAGGTGAGGTCAATCAACTGATGTTATAGTCGTGAATCTAACTGGCAGATCCTTGGGTCGAATCCCAACGGAGGCAAGATTTTCGACCGTAGCGAAGAGAGTCGATTTCAGCCCAGGCCTGGAGGAGAATTCTTCCGGTCGGCTGCTCTGATCAGTAGTTTTCTGTGGTTACCCCGCTATACACCAGGTGAAAGGCGTGCTCTAACAAAGGGCTCTAACAAAGGGCACGAATCATTCCCTCCTGTTCCTTGTCCTATCCTCAGCCCTTAGGCTGAGGTCCAAATTGTTTTAATAAAACTTTGTCCTATATTAAAATAAAAACTTTAAAAGTGGCGCGGGCCTAATTTTCGTTGAAATCCATAATTTTTCGAAAACAGCTTTCGCATAATATTGCGTGAAATATAGGCAATTTTTAAACAATTATTTTTTCAAAAACCGCCATAAATTCTTTCTTGAAATTTTAGCTAGGCATAGAACAAAATACACTTAAAAGAATGAAGGAGGTCTA
The DNA here is from genome assembly GCA_017312745.1 of Gryllus bimaculatus. Lineage (NCBI taxonomy): Eukaryota > Metazoa > Arthropoda > Insecta > Orthoptera > Gryllidae > Gryllus > Gryllus bimaculatus. Next base: position 2,234,063 of record BOPP01000049.1, read on the forward strand.
ATTTTCGTTTTAGTTTTTGAATTTTAGAAAATTGTAAAAATTAGTAAGCATGCATGAAAATATGTGCTATTGTAGCACCACTAATTTGATATTTTGTTTACAGCGGAAAGAACTCCACGGTAATCAATTCCTTATCTATTGAATCGTTCCTCCTCCCGATAATTTGTTGTTGATGAGGCGCAACCATAAGCGTCTTTAGAAGCAACTTTCTACTTTCAAGTAATAATTATCACGATCGTAACGTTAAGCGCCATCTTGAATTACGATCGAATCGCTACATGGGTTGAATTTTTAATATCCGGCCGCTTCTGATCACCGACGGGTCTGCTTCCTACGCTGGTCACTCGCCGAGTGCTTGACTGACGGGGCGAGCGGCCCTGGTAGTAACCTGTAGATTTTCACGCTACCGGAGACAGACTACTCGGGGCAAATCATTTTTCACAATAAGCAACTGTTTCTTCAATTAGCAAATGTTGCAATGGACTGTTTGCAAAAAAAATCTAACTCAATATACCTCTGAAAAATTTAATGCATTAAACATTCCTTCCAAGTGTTAATAAATATTACAATTTTGAATACAGTAGAGTGTATTGAACAACGTTTATTTGGTGATTCCATTAACACGTTTAAAAAACGTGTTTCAAACATAAATTTCATAGTTCAATCTTAGAGACACTCTTACATTTTTTTTCTCTTGTAAGTCAAAACTACTTGTACATCAATGGTTTACGTTCACCTCGTTTCCATGTTTGTTCAATGTAAATAATGCTTACGCATCTAGCTAGTGGCGTTTACATTACTCGCGCACGGGATAACAAGATGATAGCGCAAGAGGCAAGTATATAGTCGCACCCCGCGTCCATTGCAGCACCCAACACCTCTCAGACACAGGTGGGACTCCATGCTGCTGCACCTCCGGCAGTGTTAGTATATCCCTAGATAAACCTTCCTCGGCATCATGGAAGGAATTAGGTAATATATTGAATCGTGAAACCTGCGGGGGGCGGCGCGATTAACCCAATTATTGCGGAGAGCCCGAACAGCACGTGACGGCTGCGGCGGCGAACGCCCATGCAGGAGAGACGCAGCGATAACGTCGCCGCCGCGGGCCGCGGACAAACCCTCGTTATTCAGGACTAGAGGTCTCTGTTAGCGTAGTGGCTACCGGTCATTGTTCCTCGCCGGCTGGCGACACCGCAGCCGCCGTCGCCTCGCCATTCCACACCACGGCGCCCATCGCCGCGTCTCCCTCTCTATAGGTGACTTTCAGCACCGTGAAACCCGTCGCCTTGGTTCGTTTGTGTTCATGGTCGTGTGCATACCATACTTCCTGGCCCTCTGTCGCGACCGCTGTTTGCTCCGTCGCAGACGCCTACCACTGTTCTGTTGCCTTCTCGCTCGCTTCGAAATACCGTTTCTCCCCTTAAGTCTCCTTCATCCTCTACTTCACTCACGCCCCTCTTACTTGGCTCACAGTTCACTCTTCTCTTCGATAACAGAAGCTTTGTTGCCTTTCACGCGCGTGTGCAGCCAATGTCATTTATGTGATCCATTCCTCTAGCGTGTTTAATCCACTGTGCTCTTTGCGGGGGCTTCATCCCCGTTCCCGTGGAGTGCGTAGCAACACTGTTGTTCTACCCGCCATTTTCGCCCGTCCCTTGAGTCCTCCTGGTGTCCTCTCGCCCGAGCAACAGCAGCCGTCGCAAGCGGCGGGCGCCCCCCCCGCCCGTCCGTTCGTCCGTCTGTCGTAAAACAAGATTCCCGTAAGAGCGCAGACCTCTGTTTGGACGGCGGTCGCCCCTCATTGTGTATCCGCCGGCACCGAGCTGGAGCAATATATTACGGCAGGACGGCGCTGTTTCAACTAGAGCGAGACACGCGGCTCGACCGCTGGGCCGCGCGGCCGCACCCTTCCAGCTGCCGCCGGCTCCCCCCT
>BOPP01000049.1:2247260-2265054 GCA_017312745.1 Gryllus bimaculatus
TGACGGTGGTGGTTGTGGTGGCGGTGGTGGTTGTGGTAGTTGTGCGGGTGGTGAGGATGGCGGCGTGCGGCGCGGTGTTAAATGGGAGCAACGTCAGCGCGTAGCCCGCCGCCTCGGTAGGCACACGGCGCTCCCGCGAGAACAGGAAACACGAACGATGAAATATTCAACGCCTGCGTGACGCAGCCCGCGCAGCGACACACTGCGCCGGGGCTCAGCATCTGCCCGCGACGCCCTCTTTCCGCCGGCGCAGCTCTGCCGCCTCCCAATCCCGTGGGAGAAGGCCACGCTATTTTGCAGTTCTGTGAATTAGCTGAAAAGAGATTCTAATTCATTGTCGTGCTTTCAACGTGTTTTTAAATCATATTGAGAGATTGTAGAAACAGCCCAGCTGCAGAATGCCCTTTGTAAGCCGAATGTCACTGTCAAGACTCTTCGAGCGTACTATTTGAGCTAAAATGCAGCTACTCAGGTGGTTCTGTTAGTGATTAAGGACGTTGTTCAAGAATGAACCGCTTTCATTTTCGAGGCAGTGCGAACGCAGCAGATGGACTAATGAACGGGAAACTTTTTTAACGCGACATATAAAATTATGCTTCTTTAGGAATATTGATTTTTTGATCATTTACTTCTGCTTTTGACCTGACTGTATCTATCTGAATAACTCATACAATCTCATTCATAATCCTTGCACACTTGGAATAAATGTTACAAACTGCTAGTGGATGTTCAGTGATCGATTATCACGCTTCGCAAATGAACATGTGATGGGAAATTTAATTTAACGAACTTTTAAGAACAAAAATTTGTCTCTTATTGTCTTGCAACATCTCATTCATGTTTCATGTTTGTCAGTTACACTAACTCCATTTGATTGCTTCAGAATATTACCTGTTATAAATTAGTGTACGAGGAATTGACTACCAACCATTTCTTCGTTACATAAAACTTCTCAACATGTGGGGAAAAGGGATCATTTTCTATATCTCCCTACGCTCTAAAACTTTGTCATATTTATTTTGAAACATTGGAAAACATGAGACACGGGAAATCATGACATTGTTTCGTATCAGTGGAGAACATGATGAATTTTGTGTCTTAAACAACTAACCGGTAAGGACAGACGCAATCCAGGAGGTGAAGCACGATAAGAAATTATTACATATCTCCTTTTGGTTCACAATTTGGAATGAGCGTGGCATTTGAAGAGTACCGGTCTGCTATTGTGGAACTGGGCATGTCCCGTAACAGTATTATTAATTAAAAATCTCAAATTAATTAACAAAAAATATTTAAAACTGTTTAAAGCGTTTGAAACTAAGCTAAGCTAGTAGAATGAAATTACGATGACAAAGCTATCTTGCCATAATATTTCACATTTTTTAAGACATCATCCAGTTTTATTTTCAACACGTTCCTGAATAGGTTGTGTGTTTAATTCTTTTACAAAAAAAACCTTTGTAAAGGAGCTGGGTGTATTGTCGTTAGGATATTAGTAATAGTCCATCTTTCATTGTGGACGTAATTTGTACCGAACTGGTAAAATTCATTCCTTAGTTAATTGCCTTAGTTAGTAGTGAGAAAGTTAACTCGCTGTAGATGGCACTGATTAATACCGTTACCAGACATTTTTGTTTCAGTATTGTTACCAGCCACCTTACAAAATTTTCGAGGTAAATATAGATATTTTATGATTACACAAACGATTATTTTTATTCTCTCATCATTTCTAGTTCAAATGTAAAAATTAAAAGAAACATTTATTCGTATGAATCATTTTTAAACTGTAGCTTCAACATTTTTTGTCTCGTGGCAGTTCAATAGGTTAAATACAGCCTAGGTCGTATTGCCAGCAGTTTTGCCGTATCGAATCGATAATTTCTGTTTTTTATGGTCATTTAAAAACTGTACTTTTGCAATGAATATTTTTCCATTTGGACTTATCTTTCGAAGTTTTTGCCATTTTAATATTTTATCCCCCTCTTTGGTATCACATTTTTAGAATTTAGATTGGGAAGAAAAATGTATTACATTCGTAAATTATACCTGTGGTTTAATGTCTCCAAATATATTTCATTTGCAAATAAATCCAATCTTTATTCTTCGAATAAAAGTGTAAGATTGGTTTGCAACAATATTCTATACAATATGGTCTAGTGATCAGTTTTTGGAAAAAAGAATGTTTAATATTACATAGTAAAAAGCTAGTAAAACTTAAATTCTACCACTGTATCGATTTCTGAAAAATGTTATAATTTATACTCCAGAAAAAATAATCAAACCTTAACAAACACCTGAAACATTTTATTTTATTTCTAATTATCATTGCAAAATGTACGGCAGCATCTAATGAGAACATTATTTTAAAATGAATACGAAAAAGAACATTGGGCGGAGAAACGAAGCCTCATTAAAATTACGTAAAAATACAAACTCTTTCACGCCAAAACAAACCACATGCGGATACGCCTCAGTAAATTATTCCCCAAAAGGAGAACAGGGCGACAAAAATAAACTCCAAGTTCCGCCTTGCTCTGCGATGAATTTCTCTTTCTGCGAAGGTAAAAGAAGGGTTCCCGCTCCTCCCGCCCTTCAACCTGCCGCCCACCCTCACAGTTCCAGCCGCCACTTCCGTTGCCCTCCCCCTTCCTGCCGTCTGTGTTCTTGCATCACCTGCCTCCACCCCGCATTGCCCCGCCCAGCCACTAACACTCCATGCTCGTTGCTGCAACTATCGTTCCCGTTTCCACTGCAACCACCACCCCTGCCACCACTGGAATCCCGCCCTCACCACTACCTCTTTCCCCATCTCCGCCGCAGATTTCCTCCCCAAAGCTTCTCATCACTCGCCCTTTGCCTCATCACAGCCCCGCATCCACAACCACCAGTGACCGCACCCTGGCCGAAGCCACCTCCGCTGATTCACGAGCAACCGCTATGTCTTTTCCTCCCACTGCCGCTACTCTCACCCCCCACTCCGCGCTCATTCCCTGGCCGGCGGAGAACACCTGGAGCAATTACGCGCATTCACCGAACGAGCAGCGGAAACGCAATCTCAGGTGCTCTGCGCCACCCCGCCCATCCTGCCCCATGCTAACCCTGCCCCCGCTCCGTCCCTACCTCGTCAGCCCCGCCTCGTCCCTCCCCGTTCATCCCCGTTCCTGCCATTTCCGCCCCATCCGCACCGCCCGCCCCGCCAAAACACGCCTCTCCTCGCCCCGCCACACCCTGGTTCTCCCAGCCGCAGACATCCACACCTCGCCCTCCCCGTCCATCCCATTTTCGCCCTGTCCCGTCCCTCCCCATCCGCCTCGTCCCACCACGTCCACCTGTCCCGTCCACTCCACTTCCCACGTACCGCTCGCTACTTCCTTCCCTCAGAACTCTACTCGTCCGCACCACGCTCGCCTCCAGCCCCGCCCCGCTTCTTCCAGCCTCAGTCAGCCGCCTCCCGTCCCACCCCATACCACTGCGCTTCCTCACCCCTGCGCTAACTCCAGCCTCAGAAGGCCCCGTCCCGCCCAGTCCCCGCATCCCACCCGCCACGCCTCGCTCCTCCCACCCCTCCCAGTCTCCGCCCCCCCCCCTGCCCATTCCGCAGCGCTTTCGCGTCGCCCTCTTTTCAACGGGACGTACTTAAAATTGCGGCGCGCGCCCGGTTCATTCACGTTCCCCGCCCGCAGTCCCTTTCTGCTGCCCGCGCGTTCCTTCCCATTGCGCATCAAAATACTCTTTAACCTTTTCATTCCGACTCGGCGCTCAGCCCCGCGCGGGGGCCAGAGGTTATGTCTCCGAGTCGGGCTGCTGCCGCACTGAGCTTGGGGGTGGGGTGTTGTGCTCGTCTGTTTGGATGATACTGACTGCAAAGGGATGCGGAAGTGTCGTAGGGTAGTGTTTGCCCTCTTTATCGACACGGCGTTCGTTTTATTCTGCATTTGCATTCGTGTTATTTCAGGTCTTTATTACTTCACAAGTTTTGTGTCTGGATACATATGTTTATTTGCGGGATTACATCCTTCCCTTCATTTTGTTTTGCTATCTTTATTGTTGCCGTCTGTTCCTTTCATTCCTGTCATCGTGACCTTTTTCCCATACTCCTTTTAGCTTCATTATTTCTCTTTCGCTTTTTCTAATTCGTTTCTTAGCATTAATTGCTTTTCTATTTCAGCATCTCGAAACATCGAGACTACGTTTCGTTTTAGCAACCTTCCCAATTCTTTTACAATGTTTTGTCGGTTTTTAAAATTCCCAGCTGGTTTTCTCGCAATCTGATTATATTAAAAAGCATTTTTTAAAACGGTCGCATTTTCCTTCAATAACCTCTTTCTCCTTCCTACCCGTTGACCGAACCGCAGTATCCAGTTGTCTGTGCTACCATTACTGCTTCCAACCTCGGAGGCTAACTATCTCTGCCCAGCGTCCTTCACATTCAAGCGCTTTGGAAGAACAGGGTGAACGCCATTTGGATGGACATAAAGGAGACAGAAAAAGCGCGCATGCCGAAGAATACAAAATAAATATCCACATTTACTCCTCCGGTTTAATCCATCACTCTGAACAATTTGGCCGCGAGAAGCGATCGACGTGGGCCCTGCGCGTGGGCCCGGCCCATTCAGCCGCGGAGGGAGGCCATTCCTTGCAGTTTCCCCGCAGGCGTTTGGGTGGACAGTTAAATAGGCAAATGCATTCTTTACACTGCTCTTGCGTTGCAAGGATATCATCGAGATCATCGCGAATGAGACCGGATATGTAGGCTGCTTGTGGAACTTTCTCTTCGCCCTCATTCCTCTTAAGCTAATCAGTAACGGTACGTATTACGTATGTGCGATAAAAATTATATTTCCTCTACGAGTTCTCTTTAGTTTTTCTTTACCCTTTAATTCTTATTTCTTTCCAGAATCATTTCTTATTTATACGTACATATTACGTCTTGCCACCCATCCTTCCTGATTCCCAGAGAATTCCACCATTTCACGGACGATTGTTTGCGACGCATCAGATCCTGCACAGCAGTTCTCTCAAGGAAAGTACTCTTGGGTGGAAGAAAGGGGAAAGAAAAGACGAAAGTTCAAAAGAGCATCTTAATGAACCGCTCAGGTTTTTGTGGCTTTACACCTTTTGTGTATGACACGCCCCGAAAAGATATTTATTTTCTTATATACGAGCTTAGAGTGGCGTTTAAAAAACTTTAAACAGTTTCAAAAGTATTTTCATATTAAATTATGTGATGTATCTAATTATTTTTAAGGGTATGAAACAAAACAATTTACTTCACAACAGCAAACCAAGATGCATTAAATGAAAACTTGCTTGCCCTATAATAAGAAAGTCGCCCGGTTGAGGCAGCCGTCGTCTAATCCGAGTAGGCCGCAGGTTCGAATCCTGTGTAGACATGGTCGTATTGTCCCTTTACCCCTCGTCATCATCGTATCATCTGATTATTCACACTTCAAGGTGTAACAACCTTATACTTAGGGATACAGCTGAAAAGCTGATCCTGGAAAAATACACACGTTAATCGTACAGAGTGGACAGTAATATCCTATAAGGCAATAATAGTAATAGTAATAATAATAATAATAATAATAATAATAATAATAATAATAATAATAATAATAATAATAATTCGCAAAGGATAAGAAAAAATGGTCAGTTCTCCTCCATTAAAAAAAATGCACCATAAGTGACTTAAAATGCAAACACAAGAGGATCTAACCGTGGGTGACGGATGCACACACGCAGAATACCAAGTTAATATGCGTTGAATTAATTTACAAGCTTTCTGGTACTATCAGTGACCGAGAGCGGTAAGACATCACAATGATGGAAAAGGCGATATCCGGGAGACATCCCAGAAATCTTCGGAATAGAATTCTCCGGTCGAATGCAGGAAATATATTCAATCTTGATCACTCACTACACCCTTTAAACCCACACATACAGACTATGTGGTCTTCTCACTTGCAAGATCTAAGAATACGCAATACGTTTCACACGAAAGCGAATCATTTTATTTGCATTTCCCAATCAAACCTTTCAGCCAGGACGATACTACACTTATATTCGGTCGTGGTACATGAAATATGTTTTCTTTCACCTCTTTCACCGACATTATTGTTGCGATTCTGAATTTGTACCTGTCTCCCATTTTTACATTTCCTCCTTCTAATCTTCACCTTGTCCGCCCTTTCATTCGTATCAAACTCGCTTCTTCATTAAGCTAGAAACGATTATTCGTACTTGGCGTACTCCTTGGCGACTATACATTAATATCGTCATTCTGAATTTCTATGATGCACGGCCAGAATTCCTACGCCTCTACTCCTCTTTCTCCATCTTTTCACCGGAAGCTAACTAGCTTCTCTTTTCATCAGTACCGATTATCCCGACTTTGCACATCCTCCTCGACTCCAAAAACACGACCATCCCTCCCCACAATGCACATTCGCCATCACCACGGGAGGCCCCCCACCACGAGGAGACTAATGAACGCGCAGAACTCACGCGCAGCGAGGAGGCGGCGAAAAGCACGAGCGAAAGCGCGTTCAGCGGGGAAACCGGCTTCATTCCAGCCGCCCTCGCCTCCCTGCACCGCACAACCACGGTCTGGTCCATGTTGTCGCGCACCTCAGACCACTTCGCGCCTTTCCCTAAGCCCCACCCCGCACCCCGCCACACGCAAACCAGCGTCGCCCCCGTCCCGTATCAGCCCCACCTCGGTCGCGCACAAACTGCCCGGCCCGCCCTCCGCCCCACCTTCCCCCATCCAAGACCTCACACAGTCCCAGCCCGCTCCTTCATCCCCGCCCTCCCTCTCTACTCCTCAGCCGTCCTCCTCCCCTCCCGCTCCGCTCCACCCCCCCACCCTAAAACCTCACACTCAGTTCCGCTCCGCTCCCTTCCTCTCCACTCCGCTCTCACCCTCTCTCCTTCCTGTACTTCATGCTCCCCGCCCTGCCCCCCGCTGCTCGCGCCGACCTCCCTGCCGTGCGCTCTGCAACGCCCAACGTGGCTCGAAAGCGCTCGTCAGTGCGTCGCGTCCGTTCCGCCTCACTCCGTCCGCATCCCGCCCGCGCGTGCGCCCTCTGCGTTCGCAGACTTCGGTTTATATTGCTTCATCTCTCACGTCGACAAGTAATTCGCGCAGCGCTCTTGTGGCGTTTAGTGTCACGCATTCCTCCCCGAACAACCGCGGGCTTACGTGGAGCGGCAGGAATACTACTCTGCGAGGTGCGCGGCCAGACGGAAGTTTTCGAACAAAATAAACAGCTATATGCGTTAGGAAGGATAACATATAGATACTATAAAGCTCATTTGTAAAACTCTTTGCCATTTCAATTATATAAGAGCGTTTTTAATTTGTCTGAAATATTCAATCTAGTAAAATCTACAATATTGCTTTTAATAAGTGAAAATAAGCGAAGGCCTTAAGAATGAAAAAAGTTTTGAGTGATTTCCGATATCTGGTGTAGCTGACATTAAGTATGGGCCGAAATATTTGTCTTTAGAAAATAAAAATAAAGCTCGAAAATGTAAGAGGTTAGTCTCTCTCCCTTTTATCATTGCTTATTCCAAACTGGTTGTAACTTATATCGTTTATCCAAAGCAGGAAGCTATTATATCCGCAACCAAACCATCAGGGACGCAAACATAGCAGCCAAATAGTTGTGCAGCGAGCCAAATTCGTTCTGGTGGACGGATCCTCGAAAAACGCAGTCAGTCGCCTCTTGCTTGAAAGGAGCCGGTTCAAAATACTTGAGTGGTAGTATCCCAACACAGCTTCTCGTATCACTGCGCCGCAAGGTTGCTCTGCGCCAACTTCGACCGGCCCCCCCCCAACCTGCGACCCCTTTGCTCTCCCAACACTGGCGCTCCGACTCAGCCTCATCCGCCTCATCGCCCGCACCAACCCCACACCAGCACTAATCAGTCTACTGCCATACACCCCACTGCTACATCTATCGCTTGCCTTGCCACGCACCACTCAGACCCCTCTCACTAGCCCTTTCCTTACCCCGGCCGCCCTGCGTCACTCCGCCGCACTAATTGTGGTCCCGGCCGTATTCGCACTAGCCGCATCCCCCCCCCGCGCCGGCTTCTCTTCTTCGACTGTACATCTGCCAGAGCGATACACGGGCGGCGTTGTCGGTGGGCTTTTCTATTAGCGTCGCGAAAAGGGATCGTGAGACAGCGGGGGCGCCGGCCGGCCCCCCTCTGGCCGCACCTGCTGGGCAAATTCACATCACAGGATTACCCTCGTGCCGAAGGGGGTCGAAGGCGGGCACCCGTCACTCCTCTGGCCTTGCCCCCCCCCGCCCCGCCTCCACGCCCCCAGCCACACAAGCGAAGACGACGGCGACGCAGCGCGCCTGCGAGATCGATTCACCGTGCAGACGACCCGCAAGACGACGTTCGGTGAGGTTTCCGAAAACCGTATTTTCTAATTAATCGTTTGGTCATATTTTTCGGTTCGCAATTTATTTGTCTCAGACTTGGATTAAGACTAGCAACTGCCTCCGATGAGCGGAAATGATTACTTCCGAAAATTCCTTAAATACAATTGTACCGAAATAATTAAAATTTGTTGAAAAGGAGACCGAGGTTTCTGTTTGCGACAATTTAAATATATAGTTTTAAACAAAAACGGAAAGAATTCGTTTTCAGGTAGTATTTCACAAAAAGGGAGTGTGTTATTTACATTGAGTTGTTTTTGTTTTGGGGAGTACGTGATGAGGTAAATAATAGATAAAATTAATGAAATTCAAAAGGCACTAAATATCTAATTGAAAAAAACGCGAACCCGTTTTCTCTATTGCAACTACAAGTTCACGATTCTGATTACGGTTCTGTTAGGATATGCGTAAGTGCTGCAGTTACTAAGCTACCAAAAGCCCAAAAAGTAATTTTTTTACGAAATTTGCGACGGCAAACAATTATAGAAGAATCGCTAGCAAACAAGTTTTTTGATGTGCCAATAACTGATCAATTCACTACTTAATTTGGATAAATATAAAAACAAATTAATTCTCTCTGTTGTTCACTATTCATCTAAAGTATTCCGACACATTAAATGGAGAAATACGAATTAGTTTTCATTAGAATCAGTAGGTTTTGCGTAAGTCTCTTCACTGACTCACTATAACGAGTTCGTTTAAAAGTATTCCTCGGTGTTCAAAGATATTTTGCAATTCTCCTTATTAATAGTGTTAAGTACAGGGGTTATTTCATGCAGGATTATCTACTAGAATATATTGCTTGAAACGAAATCGACTAGATTTCTATTCAACCTCCATTTTATTCACGTGTGAAGAAAAATTCTTACAAATCATTTTACAGCATATCTGAAAATACGATATGTTTTCGAGGATTTCTTCAACATTATTGATGCTCTAAAATAGTATATAATGTAACGAATGCGCGTAATAATTTGCGCACGTGATGTGTACACTGTATTTTTACACTCCGTGTGCAAAAAATATTTTGCACCCTTCGCATTGTTACTCCCTGTATTAGGAGCCGCCCATAAATTACGTAACGCAAATTCTAAGTATTTCGAGTATTCACTTTCCCCCTGAAACCCACCTGTAATACACATTTTAACCCTCACTAAATATTTACGTTTCGCTTGCAACTACACCTCCCTGGTAAATGCAGAGAGTGAAAATAAATTAGAGCACAGTGAAAACAAATTGTATTCATTTTATTTATGTTATATATAAAAAATGTATTTGAACTAAAGTTGGCATTAGTTAGCGAAGCTGACTGACTCTAACAACAAGTCTGCAGCAAGTTTTCAGTGAAGGAAGGATTCAAATTATCGATGAAATCATCACACGGGCAGACGGGCAGACGGACACACGGACAGAAGTGTCGAAACAATTTTTGTTTCAACCAACAGGAAAATTACCCAATTTTCGTTACAAGAACATCCGAGCAGCTGAAGACATTGGATCCTACACTCCCCTTACCACACCCCTGTTATTGCACTCACAGCATCTGCTACCCCATCATCTAATGAGGCCCATTCTCTCGTGTCTATGCATCGTAATTACTAGCAGCGTTTTCCCGATGCCGAATTTCTCATCGCAGGCGACGTTAACGCGTTCCTAAGTAATCGTTGCCGCACCCTTAAATTATTTCCCACGCTCCCACCTCCTGTTACTTTCCTCGCCTCCGACCAGAGCTCACTTGGCGCCCCACGACGCCGCCCTCACACGCTCCCCGGGCCCCTCCCTGCCCGCGCGCGCGAAACTGGACTCCGCATTCCGGCGCGCCAGCGGCGCCGGCGTCTCTCGCGTCGGACAATGCTGCGCGCGGTCCATGTTCCGCGCAGCGCGGGCGGGGGGGGGGGAGGGTGGGCGGGGGAACAGATGCGAGCAGGGGTGCGTTCCGAACCGGGGAATGCCGGGGCAGCAGGAGCGGAGGAGGCGGGGACGGCGCGAGAGGAGAAATCGGCGGCGGGGTTGGGGCAGCGGCGAGAGTGAGGGCGGCGGAGAGCAGCGACGACGGGGCAGCGACACTGCTGGAGGTTCCGGGGCGGCGCTGGCACTTGCATATGGCACGCTACCCCCTCCCGGCCGCTTACTCTCCTCCTCTCCAGGCCTCTTCGCTCACACGGAAATAAATATTACTCTTTTATTGCGCCATTCCGCTCAAGCCCGCCCGCTTTTATTTTCCTGTTTGTTGCATTTTTCGTTTGTTCCCACTGAAATGTTAAAACCTCTATCCAGAATATAAATGGCTATAATTTGTTACGCGGTTGTACGTGTTTGACTAGAAAGGGAGCAGAAAAATCTAATTATCGGATAATGTAATCATTTCATTTCATTGTATGTTCTTAAGGAGTTGGTATTTAGTGAATTTTAAGAAGATTAAAGAAATATGTTCTTTATAAAGGCATCGTTGGAAAGAATCACTCCAATACTGGAATTTTTCGCTTAAATTCAACATTTTTAAATTATCTCTATTTTTCTGCACCGAAGTTTCTATATTTAAACAAATATTAAGTAATACCAATATTCGATAAGAAAAATATAGATAATCCTTTTCAACATAGCAAATACTAACTTTTAATAACTGATAATCAAATTTACCTGACTTTGTTTGAGGCATTAATTTGTTCGTAATGTTAAGATGAAATTTCGAACAATCAATGAAAGTATTTAGACTTCAAAAATTTTGAAACCGCTGTACATTTTGTCAATGATGTTTCGAAATAAATGAGGTACTTACTCCTATTAAATTTACACGTCAAAAGCCAAAATCTTACATGCATTTTAAAGAATTAATTAAATATTTCAGTAAATAAAAAAGAAGACTATAAACATAAATTATTCATTACATATAGAACGCCAATCTCTGAATTACTATTTTCACACAAATACAAAAAAGTTAACAATTTTCAGTTGCGAAAAGGGGGAAGTGCACCACATAAGACAGAATTTTAAACTCAGTATTTATGGTTTTATGTTATTTATTACGACAAACTCATTAATTTACACGTCAAAACGTAACATTGGTAATATATATTTGTATACTACTTTTTGCTGAATAGATTGTTGGCATCTATAGAGAATTTACGTAATTATTATTCGAGGTTGTTGAATTCATTTGCTTTACAGAGAAACATAAAACCTATTAGTACCCTGAAATATGTATATAGTTGTTTTCCCGTACTAGATTGTGCACTAAATTTCTTTAGTGTTTCTTCTCATCTAACACGATATTTTCAGAGATTCAACCAGTAAAACAGTTCATAGCTCTAAACCACATACACAGACATAAACCACATACCCAGACATAATGTAACTAAATTCCCATATTTTCATAGTTTTCACTATGCACATAAGGAAACAACAAATAATAAACTGTTTTACACATGTAATTAACCCCATGTTGACTTTTCATGTAGACAGAATAATTATTGTTGTTTTCGTAATGTATTGTTATTTCAATGTAAAGCAAATCTATTTAATTTTACGAACTTCAAATATGTCTCATTCTACCTTCTGGTGGTATACAAGAATACCAACCTACAAAAGAATATGATGTGCCAGTGGAATGCTTGATAGGGAATGTAATTTGTGATCGATCATACGTCGACATCTTGTCAAGAAAATTCTTAAACGATTTGTACACACAGAAGATACTAGACTCTCAGGCGTAAAATAACAGTGTAATCACCACTTATCAGAAAGTGTAAGCATAGGCACCAGATATTTTTTTCGTAAAAATATATTTAAAAGAACATTGATCTCTCAAAAAGCTTTCTTGTCAGATCATAAGCTTGAAACAACAGTCACTACAGAGAAAATAACATGTCATTGGATAATAAGACCAATTAATGAAATTAAATTCACATTATACCTACTTTATAGTACATTATAAGTACTTAATAACTACTTTATGGTAAATATACTGCTCTAAATCTCAAATTATCAGCGTCTACTCAGTGAAAACAGCATGCCCTACATCTCGTAAAAACACGAGCGTCACCTTGAAATATTTAAAACGGCTTATCCCCTTTCTTTCTCTCGAAAATCAATTCCACATCCGAGGGGACGAAGACGGCTAGCGAGTTCCTTTGTATAAATAAATCGGGCCGCTGCAGCAAACAGAAACAAGCGCGGCGCTATTAATAAAAGATCTCAAAATTTTATACGACCGCAGCGCCCTGCAAGGCGGCCGCGACGCAGAGATGGAGGGGGAGCGGGTCGTAGTTTAAACACAGAGGAGCGGGATGCGAAAGGAGGGAGACGGTGCTTATATAGAATATGAAGAGATCGGGTGACGTTAAGGAATGAGGGAATTTTTAGTCGCACAAAGCGCTGAATGCGAGGAAACTAGACCAGATTTGAAGATGGAGAAGAGGGGAACCAAAACAGGTTATGACGTGAAGAAATTGTAAGAGACGGTATGTGAATCAATGGATTAAAGACGACGTACGGGAGTGTTCGAACTAGAAGAAAAGAAGTGGAATACTGTGAGGCATGAAATAGTAAACAACCTCAAGAAAAAGTGAACAAAGACAAAAGCTCACGTGGGATGTGGAGGGACTATGAACAGGATTGGATAAGAAAAGTAAAAATCAAAAAAGAGATAGTTCACTGCACCGATTAAGTTGGATCTGGGATGTGAAGATCTGGGTCTGATAGGAGATGGAGGAGGGAAGAAACAAAGAAGTGTAAGATAAGAAGACAAGAAAAGGAAAACAACACATAAAAAGAGAGAAAGGAACAAAAGAGAAAAAGTAGACAGAGAGAGAGAGGATGTAAAGAAAAGAAATAACAAGAAATACATGAAATAGAAGAAAATGAATGGCAAAGAAGAGGAGAAGAAAGCACAGATAATCAAGGAAAAAGCTGAGAAGATAAACATAGTTCGTCAGAGAGAATAAAGGCGGCGAAGAGGAGGGCCAGGAGAAAAAGGGGCGGGGCATGGAAACGTGAAGTGGGCGGGGGAGCGGGCGGGGGAGCGGGGAGGTAGCTGGGGGCTTGAGGCGAAGGCGGCAGCGCAGGGTGTCGCGTGATGCGTCGCAGCCGGCCGCAACGCGACATAAATCGCGCGCCGAAGGTAGCACGCTGTCGTGCGGGTAAATAGAAATAAGGCGGCCATTTAAGGGGCGTGCCGCGGCAATCTCCATGCGCAGCGCTGGGGGGGGCCGTCCGCGAGATGCGACGGCGCCCCCCCCCCCTGCTCGCACGCTCCCGACGTGGCCGCCCGTCCTTCGCCCACAAAGGGCTGCGAGCTGCATTCTTCATGGTTGCGCACTCGCGCGTCTTGAAATGCTCCTCATCGTCTGGCGTTTGTCACTAAGCTGCTTTCTTTTCTCATGTTGACTCTATTTAGGTTTTTTGGGTCTACTACAGAAGGAAATGTTTTTATTAATGCAAGTTTTATACTAATGAAATGGCTTAGCGAGCCATTCAGAAATAATCATAATACAAGCAATTAGAAATTTACCAGTCTGGAAAATATGTAGTATGATATTAAATACATAATAAATTTGAGTAATGTATAATAATTTTGAGTAATTTAAGTTCTGCTGATTAGAACGATACGGATTGAGAGAAACTGTGGCTGTTGTTCAGTAAATTAACGTAACAGTTATAATTCTACAATAAGTATTTGACTCACTATTTTGCGCTATTTTAGAAACTGACGGACACGGCGTGCGTCAGTAGATGTTAAAGTAATTATTACATTTTTTAAATGTGTAAAAATCAAAAAGATTGATCAATACGTCGCGTTTAAATTTAACTTAACTAGGTTTTGGTATTTATATCCGTAAATGTGTTTTGTATACAAAACAAAAGCAAAATATCGAATTATTTGTTCAATATTACATTCAAAAAGTAATCAATGTTACTACATTATCGAATAAAGATAGCGTCATAACCACTACGAATACCATTCTCAAAAAGACCTGTTTTTCAACGTTCTATTTGTGTAGCTTGACGTACAATCGATTTTAAAGTAGGAAATTCGACGGCTCGAGTCACGCGGGATAATCAAGGCAGTTGTAAATTGGGGGGGGGGGGGGGGGCGCTCGGCCGGCCGAGACGCAGAACCGCAGATGGGCGGATATGCCGGCGGCGGAAAGCAGGCCATTTGTGCATGCACCGTTTGGTTTTTCAAAAGGGGCCCGGTTTGCTTGCGGCGCGCGCTTCGCGGCGGAGGCGGCGGTGGGCGGTGGCCGTGGGCGGAGCGCTGTAGTTTATCTAGGTGCACGCCGCCACCGCTGCTGCAGGTTGCTGTTACAAATTACGGGGGATAAACAGGTCGAATGCGCAGTGAACACGAGCTGCTGCCCGCCGGCCGCCGCCACGCGGTCTGCTCGCAGAGGCTGCGTGGCCGCAGGGCTAACGGAAGTTTGAGACGAGCGAGCGATGAACGAGACTGAAACAGGGATTGATATGCTACATGTCGTTATGTAAATACTAGATGCACTCAATAAATAGGAACTTTACCCACGTATGCGCGTTGAGACGGAGCACTGAATGTACCAATGATGGATCCAGTAGTGTGTGAGAAAGTGCTGCTTTATTATACACATGTAATATGTCGTTACATGAAAAGTAGGAAATTAAAAATGATTTACAGACAAGAGTATACATGTTGACAAGTACAGTAAATGTACAAACGTTTCAACGATAATAGATTCAGTAGTAAGGGTTGTGTTTCTAATTAATGCACTGTGGTGTCATAAAGATTCAGAAGCGAAACCAATTATGCAATTATGGAATACCTCAAGGTTAAATCCTGCGTTGTAATGTTTACCGGCCCCAATGGTATGAGATGGCTTGCAAAACCGGTTGAGGGCAGTGCATTTTTTGAAGTCGGTAAATTCTGTGACAAATGTCACGCTTGAAGCTCATAAACGTAAAATATCTTTGCTAAAGATTTGGCAAGATTGAACTCCATTTTCGAACAATCATATGACGCAGGTCCTCAGGCAGGGGGCAACACAATTAAAGGACAAAATTGAAAGTCTTGATTTGTTCATCCATCCCATGCGAATGCAATAGTCGAAATTATGTAAAAGATTTGGGAACCGATCGGCTGGCGTATTAGAAAATTACCTTTGTGTTCATTTAGCCTATTTGGGAGCTAGATAGATGGATTTGGTTCCAAATTCTCACCACAAGCCGACAACAATATTATCAACAATGAGTTTTAAATTTAATTATATGTTTCATTTTGTTAATGCGGATAAATTAAAAAGAAAGGCAAGTTACAAAATGTGATTCAACTAGAATTATAGAACTAGAGCCTAAACAATACTATGAGTGGTCACATACGATAAAAAAGTATTGTTACTTTCGTTATTGACATATTGCTCACCATTTTAATGTGGAAAGGTAGATAAGTATGTTCATTTTGACAGACGCGCTAAACCTTGCAATGAAATGTCGAATCTGATGATACAGAAATGTGAATAAAAATACAAAAGCGTTATATTACTCTGTGTTAGCTGGGATATGTCAGGTTTGTAAATCCGACATTGAACGCGAAGCCAGAAAGGACATTTGAAGTATTGGGGAATTGCGTCAATATTTTATTCCAACATAAAACTTCGAAATCAGAATTTAAAAATCATGATGACTGAAATGAATTTCGAAGATGAAAATAAAGGCACAAACTACAGTGATGCAACGGAATACATAGCCCAAATGGCAGGAATGGAACCTAAGAACTTGTCAGAGAAAGGAAAGGTAGAGAAACGAACGAAAGGCAGTACTTGATCGTTGTTTTTTTTTTCACTACACTAAGAAGCAGGAATCTATAACGCTTCGTGTAAATATGTTCATCAAATTAACATCACATTCAAATCGGTTACCACCGTAATAAAGGAACCTTGATTGGGGAACTCTCAGAGGGTAAATCATTCCCGTTATGGTGTAAAATACTTCATGTACAAACAAAGAAGTTGAAAATGCAGGCAGAGTAGCAAACCTTTAGTAATGTCATGACTTTGGCCTCATATCACTCGTATTATACTTACGCACAGAGGTTCTAATTTATCAGGTAGAAAAACTGAAGAATACTTATAATTTTTATTTTGCACTTATGAAGAAAAACTAGATTACAAACGTTTAGATCCATGATTGAGTTACGCCAATTTTTCTTTTCACGGTATTATGCAATATGCATCCAATATAGTCACAAATTTTGAAATTCGCGTCTTTCCGAAAAGATGCGGTGAATGTAGAGAGAACCGCTTTTACCAGAGTTACGTATAATTGTGAATAGCACTGGGTTCAGATGACGAGGTGCGACGATAATTCGTTGTGACAATTAAGGAAGGGGTGGCGGGTGCATTGCAAATGGAAGGATGCAGAGAGCCGTGAGGGGAACACGTGCCGTTAGAAAGGGCCAGGACATGTCCAGACAGGAAGATAGAATTGGAGAGTAGTTACAGCCTCAGAATGAACTGGAGGGCGAGACGTATGGTAGGTACATGTAAGACGGACGGTAGAAAGACAGAATGAACAATTACGAAGAATAGTGGAGAAATGTGCTTCCAGGCGTGATGGAAAGAAATAGAGTTGACGTTATGTCAAGTAGTAGTGGGCGTGATGGAGGAGGAGGGTCAGAAGCGACGAGAATGATGGCATGATGTTGCGCTTTTTATTGCGGATAGGTTTGGTGAGACGAAGGCCAAGGAGAAGACGAGGAGAAGGAGAGAACGGGAGAGAGGAGAGGCAATAGGAGAAATTCAGTATTGCACGATTGAGGAGAGCGAGACACGAGTGGTCGGAGTACATAGAAGGGTCGGGATGGGACGAGGAGAGTCCGGGCAGGTGCGGCGTGCGCCAGGGCGTGGGTGGCGCGACAGGGTGGGGGCGAGAGGAGCCAGGTGGGTCGGGGCGGAGATAAGCGGGGCGAAGAATTGTGGTGTGAAGCGGGGCGGGGGGTGTGGCCAGGCGCAATGGGGTGGAGCTGGACACGGGACGAGTCGGTAAGGGGCGGGGGTGGGGCGAGGCGGAATGAGACAGGATACGGCACGGGGGGCAAGTAGCGGGCTGGCACGGATAGCCGCCGAGGCGGGACGGAGCGGGGTGGGCCGGGCGGCGGCGGCAAGGCTAAGTAGAACGAAAGCAAATGCGAGTGAGCAAGGCGGAAGCAGGCGGGCGGGCGGGAGTGGGGGCGGCGGACGGGGGGGCGGGGCGGGGTGGGCGGGAAGGCGGGCGGGACGGGACGGGCGGGACGGAAGCGGGGCGAAGCACAACGAGAGGGAACGCGAGGAGAGTTTGCGAAGAGTGGGCGGCGAAGGGCGGGGGTGCGCCGCGGC
>BOPP01000049.1:2265079-2276986 GCA_017312745.1 Gryllus bimaculatus
CGAGGCGGGGGCGGGGTGCGCCGCGCCGGGCAGGCTCTGTGTGCGAGCTCCGTGCGGCGAGGGGTGTGCGGGGGCGGGCGCCGCGACATGCCTGGCGTTCCCCAGCGGGCGCCTCGCGCTTCATCGCTCGCGCGTGGGCCATGCGCGCGCGCGCTCAGAACATCGTTCACTTGTTTGCTGATGTAAATGCGTCGTGAGAAATTGCCCAGCGCGCGCCGGTTGTTGGGCCGCGACAAAGCGCCAATGCGCACTGAGAGCTCTTTTTTTTAACTAATTGGCGATGCATTCAAATGCCAACAAGAGCATGTTTCAGCTATTGTAGTATCTTGTAATCTAATTTTAAGCGATACTCTCTATTCGAGTTTTGTTAATGGTTCAGTTTCTGACAAAGTAACTTTTTTATACACAAACAGCCATTTCAAAATAAATGTGCTTCATAAAAAATGTGATATTAAAACGGTAGCTTCAAATGAACATGAAAAATGGCTTCTCGAATAATGCTTTTTACTAATTTATTTTTGCAAAGTTTGTATCCAAACCCACGGGTCAGTTTTCCTTTCATTACTACAAGAATGCAATCATATTGTGAAGTCATCTATACAAGATGATAATCAAAGATATTTATTGAAACTAAGTCTTCCAATTATACAAATGCCAATGCTTGAAAGAATGTTTGATTTTTCTACAAATCAAACTCATCTATAAAATTCAGCACATAATAAAGCAATAAATGTATACCAGATAAATGAAAAATGAAAGGGTCTAATGGCTTTGCTAACCTCATTATCTTTTATTTCTCAATGGATCAGTTGATAATTATTACTTCTAAATTTGACACAATATTAACACGAGAAATGTTGATGTTGACCAATACGCACTCCGATACTCAAGAGAGGAAATGTTTGTTAACGAAATCTCGTTAACGATGTGAAGATTCCAAGTATATGCAAGGGGACAAAAATAGCTCATACACGCAGTAGCGGATGTGAACGAAGGGTGTCTAAAAATAGCATAATAAACATATCCACACACAGAAACATGGTCTTCTCCAACTTTCTTGCGTCCTTCCTTGACTGGACTCCCCGAAAACTGCAAGGCGCGGCGTGAAGCAGATCCATATTCGGCAGAGACTTGGACCAGTACTAGTTAAACTTTTCACGGTGCAAACAACATTACGGAACTATAGATTGAGAAACAAGATCTGCACCTTAAATATCAAAGATAAAAGTATTTAGTCTTGAAGCATTTAGTAAAACAACGTTCTTAGACCATTATAACTTGTTTTATTTTAATTATTCAATGCATCAGTCACCCTGAGTGGGAATCAAACGCGGGTCTCTATGCTTTCTCCCTTCTATGAACACTGAGCTATACCTGGGTCAATTTAGTATACTAACGTGTTAAAGAAAGAATTGAGCATTCTATCGAATAACTGTTAATGTTAGCGTGCTACGAAATTTAATTTGTTGCCTGGCCACGAAAAATGATCAAAATACGACAATCAAAGTTCCATACTTCTGTTCGTTTTGTTTCAATAAGTAAACTGAATTCTCATTAAAAAAATTCTTGTCACCTAGATTATATTTTATGTTCGAATCCACTTATAGATCCCTACAAATACAAAAAGTAAAAACGATATTCAAATATAAATGAAAATACAACTTGTTTAATTTTTATTTGGTTCACTAGATACAAGGGGGATTCCAGACTTTTTGAATAAGAAAAAAGATTAGTATATGACTAACGCGTTCAACCGAATTGTGGTAAATAAATTTGACAAAATCAATACGTCTGGCATTATTCACACGTGGTTAATAATTGAAGATCTTTCATCCAAAAGAATAAAAAGATAGCTACATTAGATTAGTCACAAATATTTATTTAACCCCTCAACGTCAATAAAGGAAGTGAACAAAAAGCCAATGAAGTTAACGTCCTTATCCTTCACTCTTCCGGGGCCATAACAAGTTACCTTAGGGTGGCCTGACAATGTTGACACTGTGCCGCTGCCAGAAGGTCTGGGTCAACCTCCAGCCGCGCTAACACGCGCAAGTTAAACCCACTGCCTTTGACCGAAGCTGGAAATTAATATGCCAGTCTCTCCCCGACGCCTCCCCCCCCCATCCCTTCCGACCGCCTCGCCCCGCCCCGGGCGTCCCCGCTGCTCTAGGAGCTTCGGCCCTCAGCGCAGGAAGCGTGATGTGTCTCAAAGGAGCCCTCCTAAATTATGACACTAAATGATAACCTGTGCGCAAAACGGCGCTCTCGCGTAAATCTCTGGCAAATGAGGGAGCCACTACATCACTTAGCGTGGCAGCGGTATCTTGGCGCCACCGCGTGCAACTTCCTGCGCGAACGCCCGGGGCGATGCCGCTACCGCGCACGTCGATTCCGCGCGCGATCGATTCTGGAGTCGACGCCCAATGAGGGCGCTGCCTTCATCCAGGCCGCCTGAAACCTTTGCCTACGACACTCGCTTAAATGCAACAAACATTGGCAACGTACGCTCAGGTCTGTTTTCGCCATTATTTTGCATGTCGGAACGGCAATCGAATATGCCGAATGGGAATATTCAACGTACTTTTAGATCAAATACATGTAAATAAATTTGTATACCCATAAAACATCAAATTGATGCTGTGTTAGGAGTTACGTTGTCAAAGATTTCATATTTGGTGAATTGAAATAATTTTCCGTTAATCTAATAGACAAATAGCTATTTCAGTGACTATTAACTTTATGAATCGTTATGAAATGTTCATATTAGCTGTTATTGCATTGCTATCATTTTTGTTTAAAACATAGTAAAATTACTTTAAAACATAGTAAAATCACTGCGTTGCAAAATACAAAATTCAACTCTCGTATATATTAAAACGTATTTGAAGTATCTTTAACTGGTAATAAGAAAACCTTACCTTAAATATATGTAGACTGATTTTTGCATTTTTAACAAATGGAGTTTATTGATATTTATTATATCTTCACAAATAAACCCTTAAGGTAAGAATCTTACATCATCTACAAAACATATAATCTCAAATGGTTTAACAAATTTAATTTTATTACTAATAAACGTTTAATACATTATACATGAAAAATAAATATTTGTCATGTAGGGTCAGTTGGGGTTACGGGGATATAGCAAAAATGGGTTAATTGTACTATGTTACTTGGTTAAGTTAAAATTAACACAAAAGGAAAAGACAGAAAATAAACAGAAGTAACCAAGGCCATGAAATGCCCCCTAATTTGCAGCGGACCTCCTTCTGCCCGAGGAAGCGCAGCAACTCGACGTGGTCTCCACTCAAAAAACCGTTGGACAAATATGAAGTCACGCTGTCTCTGTAGCCATCCATAATTACGAACGTGTTGCCGGGGCTCTATTTTGTGCACGAACTGACCTCTCGATTACATTCCACAAATCTTCGGTGGGATTTTTGTCGGACGATCTAGGTGGCCAAATCATTAGCTCGAATTGTCCAGAAAGTTCTTCAAACAAATCGTGAACAATTGTGACCCGTTTGCATGGTGAATTGTCATCCATAAGAATTCCATTAATTTTGGGATGCATGACGTCCATGAATGGATGTAATTGGTCTCCAAGTAGCTCACCATTATCACAGTTTGTCATTGGTTCACTTGGGCCAGAGGACCCAGCCCATTCCATGTAAAAGCAGCCTACCCACCAGTCTGCTCAGTACCTTGTTAATACAACTTGGGTGTCTGGCTTCTTAGGGACTGCGCCATCTTCGAACCCAACCATCAGCACTGACCAACTGAAATTGGGACTCATTTGGCCAAGCCTCGGTTTCCCAGTCGTCCAAGGTCCAATCGATCTGGTGACGAGTCCACGAGAGGCTCTGCAGGTGATGTAGTTTAGTCAGCCAAAGCACTCGAGACGCTTCTGCTGACATAGCTCATTAAAGCCAAATTTCGCCGCACTGCCCTAACGGATATGTACGTCGTCGTCGTACGTTGTACATCGTATGTCTCATATTGATTTCTGCTGTTATTTCACGCTGTGTTGCTTGTCCATGACCACTGGCAACTCAACACAAACGCTGATGTTCTCCGTGATTATGTGAAAGCTGAAAATGTGTATTTGAACATTCATATCCGATGATTTTTCCCATCTCAGTCCTATGACTATTAAACATTTATAATAAGTACTCAAAATACTAGAATAATTGCGAGAACAAAATCACAAAAGAATCAACCCTTGTTTTCAATCAAAAAGTTGTCCGGCTTGATTGCAAGCGCTTGCACGAATTTCAAAATTTTACACTGATAAAATCGGTTTTAATTTTTTCACTATTGTTCGCACTGTTTAAAACTCTAAATAAAAGTTGGTACGTATAGAATGTTATGAGATACATTTTAGAACGAAACTGAGACAGTACTCCAGAATTATCACGTCGAAAATCAATTTCAATTTGTTTTCATATTTGAATTTGGGTCAAAATTGGTTAAGAAAAATATTTAATTTCATAATTGCACATCTTTGCAATTTTTTTCAGTCTGATACAGGCAATAGAAGCTGAGAGAAAACTAAAACATGCAAAACACGTTTTTCATTGTATCTCTGTGACAGAGTGCCATAGGAGACTAATTTCTTGGGAATTTACTGTTTTGTTTACTATCTTTCATGAGAGCATCGCAATTATCGATTTAGTTTGGGAGGAATTTGCACCGCCTTATTCGGCCATATCTTTTTTTAATGAAGGTTTAAGAAAAAATTAGTTTTCTGCCAGCAAACCTTTTGAATTTTAAATCAATGCATCAGCAATATACAGTACAATATTATAAATTGATATCTCTCATGGTTTATGAGATAACTGGTCATCAATGTTCGTTCTGGAGTATCGGTAACATATGAGGAGGAATCTCAGCTTAATAGTGTTCTCCAATCAAAATGTGAATAAACTAAAGTAAATATAGAACCTAAGATAAGTAAATATTGAATATAAGATAAATTGAAGAAATTAGTTTGAGAAAGAAACAAATATCATGGAATATCATGGAGTTTCCATACGGCTACGAGGAAAGTGCCTTACAATGACTTCCCAACACAAACTTGCGTCGAAAAGAAAAAAAAGCGCTGTAAACACATTACATTTCCTCCCCTCGGAATAAAACGAAATGAAACGTCTCAACATTTCAAATCGGGCACTGAACGTATTTCCTCGCAGACCGGCGAGAGGTCACGCATCTGGCTTCTTGGGGCGGACTTTTCCCCATTTCCTCCCACCCCGCGCGCGGCCTATCTCAAGTACGCGGACGTCGCTTTCGTGTGCGCTGCGGTGTTGGCGCAGGCGAAGTGGAAAAGCACGGCGCGGGGGCGCCACGTGTTCCCTGCCACCGCATCGCTTCCTCCGTCGCCTGCACGGGCGCCGTCGCTTACAGCAACACCCCGCTGCTTTCAGCTCTGCCTCCTCCAGGCCGCCGCCCATTTCAGCCGCTCTGCTAATATCGGGGCCTCCGCCTACGTTTACAGCGCCATTATGGTCACCCCGTCACGGCCACCTTCGTCACGGCCACCTCCGTCACGGCCACCCCGTCACGGTCACTCCCGTCACGGTCACTCCCGTCAGGACCATCCTCGTCCTTGCCATCCTTCTTAATGTCATCTTTATTGTTTTTATCATCATTAACACTATTATGTTATCATCGTCATTTTCACCGCCACCATCTTTGTCTTTATCGTCACCACCATATTGGCATCGTTGTTGCCTTATTCATCTCCCCTTCCATCAGCACGACTATCAGCGCTGACCCCGTAGCGCCTCCAGCCACCGCCACAGCCTTTGCCTCCAGCGTTGCACTTCCCGCCGCCCTCCGCTTCCACCGCCGCCCCCGGTGGCAGGCTGTGTGTTTGGACGGCGGGGGCGCGCGCTTCAGTGTTTACGCCGGTGTCAAGGCGAATATGTCCTCTGCTTGTATTCCTACCTCCACGGAGGGTCCGAAAGGAACGGAACTAAGAATACCTCTCCTTCGCGGGGAAAACGTAACATACATCGCCTCGAGGACATCGGACTGTGTTTATTGTCGCGTGGCTGCAATCCGCTGGTTGAGGTACGTGTGGTGAGTGGCGTCGTGTGGTGTACGAGTTTCCTAAGGCTGTGCCTGGACAAACACAGGCGCGAAGTGTCATCAAACTGTAGTAGTATCTTGAAACAAAAACACCGGCATTCTGTATCCATTCACAAAATTTCATGTTTTTTCGAAACTTTTATTCATAGAATTACATAGTTGGAAGAATGTTTATCATTTTTATTTGAAGTAATGAGAGATAATGTATGCCCGATAAAAGCTATGTGAAAATCCGTTTGTTACTTCCGAGAACCAAAGCATTTATTCTCTTGATATGTGCGAGTTTGTTGGGTTAGCATCACACTGAATTGCCGAATATTATTATCGAGTTAAGAGGATAGTCAATAAGTAGTTTGAAGCATGATTTTTATTACGATTTTGAAGTTAGCTCTGTTCAACAATTCTATTGTGGCGCTTGAAATGTGTTATTCGTGCACGATCAATTAAACCAATACTGTATTCGATTAAGAAACATTTCTGCGATATACTGGGAATATTGAAAAAACAAATTATACTACATGTGAGGCATTGTTGGTTATTTTCGACATACGCAACTCATATTAAATGTTTGTTCAAATAATACCAAATTGTGATTAAAGTAACTAAGAAATAAAATGGCGTGAGAATATTATGCATTTATAGACGTGCTCGTGGAAGAGGATAAAGCAAATAACCAGACTCCAATACGATGCCATTTCGTCGACCACAAAACATGAAATATAGTGACCAACCTGCAAACCGCAAAGCACAGAGTGGCAAAGAGGGAGAATCAGGGTTTCAATGATTCGGATTCACTTAATGATTCTGGTTCACCTAATGATTCGGTGAAGTATAAAATCGATAAAATACACCTGTCTATAGATTCACATTTGAGGTCAGTCAATTGCTGTTTTGACGTCGTTTCGACATCATCTTTTTCAGTCATGTATGTAATTTATTTTTGCTTATTACTTGTATATTTGGCAGGTACCTATCTTCTTCATTTCTTTTTTAATACTACATTTTCTTTCTGTTGCGCAACTCAAAGGAATAACAGTATGTTATCATATTACGCAAGTTACACATAGTAGTTACACATACCTAGAAATAATTCAATTGAATAATAATAAAGACAATAATAATAATAATAATAATAATAATAATAATAATAATAATAATAATAATAATGGAATCGCTGTTAAAAAGGGGAACTCAACTCTTCTTCGTGTCTCACATCTCCTTACAGGATGACCTGAAGCTTCTATGCAGACACTGAGAGTCATTTATTGCGCAACTAATAAACGTGACGAGAAGTTTCACTGACGACATTAAATGAAGATCGGTTTGGATAGTGCAGGAGAGTGAATATCATTCGCGGTCATATGCAAGTATAAATTTGGAAACTGAAATGAACCAAAGATTACCTTCATGAACCTCATTTGGAAACTTACAAATACGTGGGTTTCCAAACAGTCACTTCCGAATCAAACACACTGTTACTAAGATATACTAACCAAATGAAGGTGTGTAAACGATTTGCCATGGCTCTTAAAAAACTCAAGCTCTGCTAGAACCAATAGTGCAGGCATTCATTTCATTTGTTATTCCAGTGCTGACATACTCCTTTTGGCGTTATATAAATGATAGCAATACCGAACCTCGAAACAACCTCCAGAAAACAATATCGACCGCTATGCACTCAACACCGAAAAGCATCATCCCCATTCATACTGACGTTTTACCCTTCCAAGGTTCGCAAGGAGGGCGAGTATATGTAGATCTCAATAAATCAACAACAGCTCTCAAATGTGCATTCACTCAGAAAATACTTCTTGGGAACATTGTGGAGAGTTCGCAAGCAGTGAGCGCAGATTGATAACCTATAGTCCTCTGACTTGAAAAAAAGCTTGAATCGCCTTGTTCAACCAATCATTGAACGGAGAGAAGATAACCTTATGGAAAGCAAAGGCACTGCATGGAAGTACCCTCACGAGCTGAGTAAAACCAGAATCGACATCTTCTGCGTCGCACGCATGGCTCCAGCACGGGGATCTCTTTCCGGAGACAAAGCCTCATGATAGCTATCAGGACAATGTACTAAATTGAACTACAGAAAACACATCTGAGAGATTCTACCATTCATTCCGACTCGTGATAGAAGATTGAGGCCTGCAAGCGAAACTATCCAACACGTGACAAAGTGGATGTAAGCAGCCAAACCCGCACAGGTTGAATACAAAGTAGGAGGCATGATGAAGTGTGCGAAGCCAGTACAACCATTATTGGCGTTGAGAAACGGCTTACTCGCCACTTTCCGATGCCGTATTATAAATATGTGCCTCCCAAGAATGTGTTTTGAAAGTAAGTGAGCACACACTCTACTGGGATCCGTTCCATTATCACTGACAGGACATGTTTCGGCGGCAATAGACCCGATATAAAACGTACATTGATAGAAACCAAGCAGCAGGTTTTCCTTATCGAGTATATCAATACCCAATACCCACAAACATATCGGGAAAATATCAGAGAAGATCCAGAAGTATACCATCTCGCTATGTAAAGTCGCAACTCAGTGTAACTCCAGTAAAGTGACGACTGTGCCTATAATAATATCAGCTACGGGATGATCCCGAAAATGACACTTCGGGCCACTGGAGTGTCTTCACTTGAGATTACCAGGAATGTAATAATATGCAAAAGACAGTAATTTTGAATAACATGCCGTATGTCGAAGCCATCTGAACCTTAAGTAAAGCAACCACACACCCTGGTCATCATACCTGTGTGTGGTTGACATACCGACCAGTAGATACTGTGAATAATGTAAGATAATAATAATAATAATAATTACTCTCGAAAACTGCATAAAATATCGAAAAACTTTTGCAATTACGTCTATGGCCTTCATTAAATATTTTATCATTTTACTTTTCGAAATATGCAAAATTTCTCATTTCTGACCAATGGCAACAAACGCAGCGGAAAGGACAATCCAAATTTAGACGTAAATTGTACGTATCGAAACCCAACCTACAAATGCCCACACGAATGCAACCCAAAACGCGAACACGGCGAGAACGCTGCGAGTTTCGATAATTGGGGCGCGACTCCACAGAACACTGCGTGCGCTGGGCGAGCGGGTAGAGCTCGAGCGCAAAGATGGTGCTCCATGAGCTGCTGCGAGGGACTCAAACAGCAATGGACTTCGAATGCAGTTCGCTGATTTCAGAGCTCTCTTCGTAAGAAAGAAGAATGATGAATCAAATGGAAGGTGAGTACAAAGCATTATTTCCATAAAATCCACCGACTTAGAGGTCACATGGAATCAACTGAAGTCACTGAAGTGCTGCAAAGCCTCTGATTCGGAGATCATAGTGTTTGAGTTCTAACGGTGTCGTGATTTTAGACTCGAGCTAGATAGTAGGTGGGCCCAATTCAACCCCTGTCTGGAGGAGGATTCTAGCGGCCGGTTTCCCTGATCAGTAGTTTTCCGTTGTTTCTCCGATCACCACCAAAGAATTGCCCTATCCTCATCACTTACACACACATAGTTACATGCAATGCGCTACGACACACGTCGAGGGACCAATAGGGGACTTAGAGCTTGTTACGGCTGAGGCGATGCCTCGCTGGAGGGAGATACCTTGATGGGGAAGCCCTGCAAATTGACGTGTAGGTCGGCGTTGTATTTCACCATCTAAGTGGGGGAAAGTCACCGCCATATCCCGCTGTAAAACATGCACTACGCTCATGGAGCTACTGACATTAGCAGTTGAGGCGCCCGAAAACGCATAAATAACTTCAACAAAAATCTGATGATTAGTATGAAGCAGTACATATTTTGTAGCAATGATAAAAATCGAATTTTATTCCAATTCATTACAATATTTATTACTATTATGCACTGTAATTAATTTTGTAGGAGTTTCTGAAGATAAAGTTTGAAAATTTTCCATATCTAATTATGTCTAACACAGACGACGGGTACATTGCAAATTATGGCGGAAAATCTCACTCTTTCCTACATCACTAGCATTAATTTGATTATGATACCTGCAGAAAAAGACATTCACACCGATTTATTAGTTTGTCACAAATATAACGTGTCGGAAATACTGGTGAGGAGCGAGTACTTGAGAAGTGATTTTATTGTCATTCTCTCTAGACCAGTTAAAATCATATTTAAAAAGTAAATTATGTGTTTATCAAAACAGTGATTAAATAAAAATCTGTTAACATAAGCCGTTGATGTTTCTACATTGCTGTTCTAATTGTATACGCCATTCAGTATATTGCGATATTGTCAGTAAATCGTTCCAAGTACATTAAAGAGTATATAAACTAAAGCAGTACATTTAATTACGAGTTAAATATTTTTAATATATTGGCGTGAGCTTGAATGTTTTTGTTCATACCTTAACGTCATTTTTTAGATTGTAAACACATTTTGTTTCGCGATTGAAAATATTATGAAGGAATGGTGTTGTTACTTGAATAGCACGCAATGCCAGACATTGCGTTTTAAAAGAATGTGGCGAAATATTCAAAAATTAAACTAATTTTAACATATTGAAATAAATTTTACTTATGTACGCAAATTTTAAATATTGAAGAATATTATCAAAGTTTGCGTCGACACAATAATGGTAAAAAAGGAGAATAGATTTATATCACAGGCAATTATATGAAATTCTTGACATTTCTAGTATACCAGCAGAATACCCGACATTGCCGGGGCATCTTCATATCCAACCCTTGCCAAAGGTGAAACAGATTAATTTTACATAAACAATGGGATTCATTAGTATTACTTTTAATTTCATTGGTTCAAATTTTAATTCTTCTTCTTCGGCCTTGCCAGGATTAAGCCTGAGGCCTGTTTCTATTTCACTATCTCTTCCTCGGTCTTCCCACACTTCTTTTGCCTTATGAATTATATTCCCTTCGAAATTTTTGGAATCCTTTCTGGTGGCATTCAAAGGACATTCTCTCTCCATTTTTCTTTATGCTGTATCGCCATTTCATTTATTGATTGCATCTCTAGTTCATTCCTGATTGCTTCATTTCGGATTGTATCTCTGGTGAAGCCTTTAACCGATCTATGAAATTTCATTTCTGAGGCTTCTAAATAAAGATTATTGGTCCCAAGAGTCCAAGATTCCGCTTTATATAGTAAAGTGGGGACTACCATGACTTTGTAAACTTTAGTTATATTTCTTTTAATGCCCTGGCATTTACAGTTTTTCTACTTTTATTAAATACTATCATTTTCTTTCATTTTATTTTACAGTATATTGCTAGTACATCAAAAATTGTTATCTTATGGTATGCTATCGACCACTGGCGGAATATGAGGAACAAATTTACTCTACGTAACAGGCAAAAAATATCACCCTGGTACATCTACCAACATATTATTTCAATTATTTATTTTGCGCGTGTATTTTATTCATCTTTACCAAACTATGCAAGGACTTCTGAAGAAGAGCCTGTAAAAATTTCGTATCTGTTTGCTCACTACTTTTTGTGGTATCGATGTCGGTTACATGTCGTTGAAATCAGTTTGGTATGCATGTCAAGGACAATGAGTATAGCGTAAGCCGCATATTTTACTACGTGCGTTAAATCTTCTTGGGTAGCAAAAGCCAACACTTTGCGTAGGCGAGTGCTCCTACGAGTGCCAGTCTCTGTGCGCGGCAGGTGCAGTTCCCTGCAGTGCTTTTCGGCCGGGCCTTTCGTCCGCGCAAACAGCATCACGGCCACTTCGCCGCGCTCGGGACGGCTCATCGGCGGGCGCCACGCCCACTCGACGGGCGGGCGGCGGGCGCGGGC